>BGPR01054455.1:0-10204 GCA_013235015.1 Araneus ventricosus
AATTTAATTATGGTTTCAGGAAAAGTTCTAGAGATTTTCTGAACAGTTAGGTTATAATCTGCTGTAAGTTTAAGGTTAATATCCGGGATGGAGATTTTAGGAGATCCATTAAGGTTATCTATTTCAGTAATATCCATGAGGTTTTGGAATCGATTAGACGTTTCAATCGTAGTTTTAGGTTCTTCAGACTGGGCTCTTGCAGATTTTTTAAGAGAGACCGGTTTGAAGCCGTTCTAGGTGTTAGTTTACTAGGAGAAAGAGAAGGAGATTCAGGGGGATTAGTATTTGCATACTGACCAGATTCCACCATCTCAATATCCTTAATTGGCGCATGATGACTGGTGCAGTTAGGAATATGACATGGTCCTATTTGCTTCGATGATTCTTCAGCTTTAGCGATCTTCGCAAGTTGTTTTTTAAGCATTGACTCGTAGCTGAAAGTAGGATTATCCGCAATTAGCCTTTCCTTGTTATTTCTGAGGACCCTTCTCATTTTCTGAGCGCCTTAACTCATTCCTCTTGGCTTGACAGCTTGATTTTATACTTTTTCAACAGGAAGTGACGTCATTACGAAGGAAGTGAGGTAATATCCAGAAAGTTCATGAAGCCAGTAGAAATAGGTTGACAGTTCAATGTCTTTCTAGAAAATTCCTTTTGTCGCCAAAGTCACCAACTTTGTCGCCAAGTCGCCAAGATGATCATCAAATCTGTCGCCAAGATTAGCATCTCAGGGAAACAACTTTATAGCTTTGTAACACTATCATCATTTTATATAGTGTATCATAAAATAAGATTTTTTTTTTCATGAGATTATTCCTGAGATTTTTCTTCTTCACTAATATCATCTTCTTCTCTAATAGCATCTTTTTCTTCACTGATGGTATTTTCTTCTTTACTAATTTCTTTTTCTTCGGAATCTTCACTTATCGCTACTTGTTCGGGAAAAAGCGTCTAGGGTTTTCTTATAAAAGATTTATAGTACTTTCTTTTCTCATTTGTCTAGAAGAAGACAAAAAGGGGTCGGAGGTCAATAACAGATTATAATAATATCAATATATTAATAATATCGATATTTTAATCCTTCGAATGTTCAGCAAGTAGTATACCTCTGTGGTCAAGCAAGATCTTGGAGATTTATTTCAATAGAAGTTTTGTAACTCCGTAACCATTTTTTCTGGGATAACATTGCTTTTGGGCTTTTTGTATTAAAAAGTAGCCAGGATATGTTTACTTAGCACCTGATCGTAAAATTTCGTATAGATTTCTTGTTAATCCAGCTTCCATAAAAATTGAGAGGGCTTCTGCTGGAGTTAGCTTTTCTGTTTTATTTTGTAAAGCATGAAATGTTTTTCTGTATTTTGTTGCCTGCCTGTATTTGAAGAAATGCCTTTAACAATTTTGGAAGCATCTTTTTTTCCAGCTTTGAGGTACATTTGAGCAGCAAAAGTCAGTTGTTCGGTTGGCACTTCAGTTTTTAACTTCTGTGTCCTTCGCATTTTGATGCGAGCACATGCTTCTTGAAATGTCATGGGTGGACGACTAGAATACATAAATTCTGAATTTTCAGGCGAAATTGAAAGTAATAGATCCCTCAAGCCATTTCTTGTTGCTCTTTAAAAACGAGTTCAGTTTTATGTGCCGCTATTCACTATGTTTTAAGCTGAGACTTAAAATACAAGAGCTTACGTTTAAATCTGCTTCGTTATTTAAAATATTAAAAAACTTTTTTTCGAGGTATATCAATCTCATGTCGATTTCCTATGGGGAGCATTCTTTTATGAAGCTATATAGATACTTTCTCTTCAAAACTTTCATAATTGATGCTAAAGGAAATGCTTTTTAAATATACGTCACACTTTAAAAAAATTAAAACATCTTGTAACGCTATTTTCTTGTTATCATGGTAGGTTAGATCTATTTTAAACTTTTCTCAATAATTTAGATTTCTTACTGCAGACAAGCACATAAATTTCTACATTAAGAATTTACAATTTACATATACAGTCCTCCACATATTTATTCACAATTTAAAATACGTATACTCAAATTAAATATTATTCAAATATTTTAAACTCTTCTTCAAAATATCTAAAAAATTCTAATAAAATAAATAATTAAACGAAATAATTCCTAATGGTTACCTCCAGAAGCGATTAATTGTAGTGTTCGAAGTAATAAATATCAAAATGCATTATAAGCAAACCATTAGCTATCTCGATTTCTAAAAAATATGATGTTCGTATTCGCAGATATACGGCATAAAAACATCTGCGAGTTCCAATTAAGTTTTCTATGGCGGGAATTTTGCTTATTTTGCTACAAGAGCGTCGTCTACATTGATTTGGTAGTACTACATTCCCATTTTCAAAATGCTTTTCTTAAGCTGGTGTGGTATGGAAGTTTGGAGATGAGAGTGTCTTCTCACGTGTATTTTTCAACATCTGAGAGTTTGCATGGAAGAATTCAGATCACAGCAACTTTCTTGACAAATTTTTATCGTCGAATTTTATAAAAATAACTTTAAACCTCTGAAAAAGTATAAAACAATGTTTCATTATTTTCAACCACTATAAACAAAAAGTGCAATCACAAGTCCATCCGCGGGAATCCGCTGCAAATACCTTTTGATCTTCTTTCTTAGAGATTTAGGCTTTCTTTTGGCACAAACATTTTAGCTTGGAAAGGCTTGAAAATACAACTAAATCCTTAACATTTCTAAAAATTATTTCGAAAAAAAATATTTTACAAGTTTTATTTGTCTTACATTTACACAAAACTTTACCAAATGTATAAAAAATATATAAATTTTGTGTGTTATTCTTCCATGAATAAGATTCAATCCAAAGAACTGAAGTGAAACGACGCTTTCTCACCTGATTGTGCACTTGAAAACAACTCTTTTGAGAAGGCTGCTATGGAAGTAGGGGATAATAGCCATTGTTGCTTCAAATCCCATAAACACAAATTCAAGTTCAAGGCTGCTATCATACAAATATTCGCAAGCACTAATTTCTAACTTGTAACAGCTGTATTAATTTACTTGGTGCGAAAATTCAAAAAATAGACTTAAAGTAGGATATTTCAACCATTTAACTACATAGTTTAGTATATTTGATCATCTTAAAACTATTTTCAAAAATTTGTATTTTGTCCACTTTTTCCATACAAATACCCCACAGTGCGTCTATTGGGCCAGAAGTTCATTTAGTGCTTTAAAGCATTAGGAGTGGAATGTGATTTCGCTTCAAACTCCGAAAAATAGAATTGGTAACTATATTCAATAGTTAAAATATATATCGAAAAAGAAAAGAAAGTAATATTTAAATATATTACAGACGTCTGTTATAATGCTAAATATTTTCAAAACTGGATTGTATGTCGAATTCTAGAAATGTATTATAAATATTCAGTAATTGGAAAATAAAAGACATTCCCTCAAACAACATTTTTGCGTTTTCCAACCACATATTAACACGTTAATCGCCACGTGAATCAAATACGATTCACACGGCTATCAAACAGAATCCATTTAATCAGATGACTCCTCTACTGTAGTTAAGAGAAATAGGAGAAGGTGTCATCTAATTAGATAGATGGTTCGAAAATCAGGCGCGAGTCGTGGTGATTAACGTGTTAAAGGGGTCTATTCTGGTACCCCCGGTTGGGTTGGGAGACGTCACTTTTCCCGTTGTTAACGTGCGGAAAAAGTGACGTCCCGAAAATCCAGTAAAAGATACGTTCGATATTTTTCTGAAAATTGAGAAACCAATAACTCTAAAATACCAGAACATGTATTAACAGGGAAATCATTAAAAATTATTGAATAACCTATTTTAAGACATTCCTAAACGACATATTGTTTTAACAATCTTGCAACTTTTTACTGAGCTGTCGGATTATAATTTGGCTGCAAGCTTTGCTTTCAAAACTTAAAGCCCAGCTTACGTGCCAGCATTTTCTATTCTGGTTCATTAATTGAGCCGTGTGTGAGGCCAGAAGCTCATTTGGAGCGTGGAAACATTTCGTTGCTAAGCATGCAAAATTCAGCTGGCAACTTGTACCCATTCTTGTGGTTCGATCCAAAATAGTGAGGTGAAAGTTTTGTTTTTTCAAAGTTACTTCCTTCATCATTTGCATAGAATTGTAGTTAATTATTCATGCGACAAAAAAAGTCATTCAATATTATGAGGAAAATAATTGCGTCTAGTTAAATTTTCAGTACTTATTTTTATTTGAAATATATCAGAGCGAAAATTTTCCGTTTTGGCTTTCTTCTATTAAATGTTGCGAAGAAACAGTATTATTATACGCTTTGGAGAAATTAAAATAATATATATCTTTCTACTGTTGTGTAAAAGGTTACTGTATATATTTGGAGTTCCAAGTTTTATTTCTAACGATTAATTACTTAGCCAACAAAAATTATAAGATTTTATATTACAAAAAAAATTTCAGAAGGTTTGAGGAAGAATTCCATTACAAGGAAATCATGAGTTTTAGAAAAGAAAAAGAAGCAAAATTAGATTTTTAAATTACATTAAATCATAAATTATTAGAAAAATCACGATGTTACTTCTTTTATAAAGAAAACTGCAGTCTTTAAAAACAGGATTCAACCCTACAGAGCATGGCATATTAATTTATAATGAAGTTATGTAATCACATTCAAATACATAATTCCTAAGGAAACAATAGATGAAATATAAATATTTACTGAAGAAAGTAATCAAAACTAGTTTTTGAAATTTTATTTAGAGCAACTTCATGTGAAAATATGATATTTAATTTATAAACTATTCAAAATCAAATTTATAATGCTATAAATATAAGTGATACTTATATTTCCCAGTGTTCAACAGTTTCTTAAAAAGAATTTTTAAAATGTTTGTTTATTTATTGTTTAGAATTTCTGATGAGAGAATATTTTATACAAAGATTAGGATTTATTTATTATACAAATCTTATTTATTAATAAAATTATGAAGTGTGTTAACAGAAAAATACTTTGTTAGTTTGTTTTAATCTTACGTCATTTCAAGTAACATATTATTCCCTCAGCTTCATCTATATAAATATTTCTCTTATGCGTCTCCCAGAAAAATGCATTATTTAGCAGTAGGATTAGGCAACATTTAAAGCAATTGAACTTGAATTAGAGGTGTTATGGGATTTGAAGCAACAAAGGCTGTAATCCCCTTTAAAGCAATTGACGGGCCATTTTAATTTCAAGCGTAAACAAAACACAATTGGCCATTTTAATTTCAAGCGTAAACAAAACACAATTGGCAATATTTCCAAACGGAAACAAAAGAGCGAGATTTAGTTTGAGTTTCCTTTCCAATGAGTTAATTATGAATTTTAATTGTGATGTTAAATACTATCGAAACAATGAATGATGACGAATTGAACGCGCAAATGGAATCAGTTACAGATAGTTTGGAAAGGCGTTCAGGAAGAAAAAAGAATTTGATTTAACATGCTCAGCGTGCTGGAGAGACTTAAGAATACGATGAGGTCGCCAGAACGGAATTCGTGTTTCGGGGATTTTTGCTCAAACTGAAACTTTTTTACCTTTTGGCGGGCTTTTTAACGGTTGGCGTGACTTTGGCGAGCTTGCGAATCAAACCGCACCGTGAGTTTAAGTCCTACCAATTTATTTTCAGTATTCTCTTTATATACTTAACAATTCTTATTTACTATTTTTTCTTTTGCACTTTTATAATTTTTTTTCTTCGTTCCATTTCAATGTTCAATTCGTCTTCTAAATGCTCACAAAATCAAGAAAAAGACCAACAAATCTATTCTGTGTTGATATAAGTTAAGCACTTAACGGCTTACCACTCGTGCATCGAATTACGGCATTTTTACACTTATAGTCTGAATTTATGCCATTCGAAGACATTATAATTCGACACAAAAAATCAAGTGTAACTCATTAACATCTCAAGTGTTCTATTGAATCAATACGACAACACATTCCCAAAACAGAAATTGTCATCTGATTAGACAGTAGAGAAAATAAAACCGTTAAGGGGGTAAAGCATCAGAAGCAAATCTATTAATTTCAACCGTAAATGTTTTTTTGCTAGGATACACAATGTCCTCAGGATTTGCATAGCAAACCTAGTAGGATTGCTATGCAATCTTTCTGGGGGGGGGTTGGCAAGAGTTAGCGGGCAGGGGGCAGAGCCCCCTAGTCTTTAGAAATGCTCTCAAAATCTTTTTTCTTTCCGTCACCCGTTTGAAGATGCCTACGTTGAAATATCTGTCACTCATATATTTGTGTATATTTCTGTAACAGGTTTCTGTTAAAAGCTAGTGACTGAACTTTGCCTCACTAGCAGCTATTTTTGTAACAGCAGGATCTCATTCTTAATTTTTGACACATGGTGCAGCATTTCTTAAACTACTGCTTGAACGTGCATTTTACATTTGCTAGGCAAGAAGCAGTAGTAGATTTATAACACCGTATACGTTAATGTTTCAGCTTTTTGAAGTCCTTTGCAACAACTTACATTTACCCCAATACAAAAGATTAAAAATTGTTTTTTCCCGTTTATATCCAGAAGCATGAAGTTATTCATTTATTTACTGTCTTTGAAGAAAGGATAGAACAAGCCAAGGAGAAATGTGCCATAATGGAATTAGATTCCTTTTCCGTCTGGAATTGATATATGTGCACGTTTTTACTATAAATCAACAATAAATCATCAGAAGCATTTTCACAGCAATGCATTTCAAATGTTTAGTGTCAAAAAGTCTGGGCTCATTAAATGTAAATCTTGAATATCTTTTTGTGCTTGTCTGGATCTTCCGCGAAAAGTTGATTCATGCTTACAGATTAACAAATGCAATTCTTCATAGAGATTTAAAGCTCATAAAAGCATGCCATTAATTCTTTTGAGACAAATTGTAAGAATATAAGAAATAGCTTCGCTTTTGAAAATTTATTATTTTGATACTTTCTTAAGGAAAAGTAATAATAGTACATTTTAGTAAATAATCCAGATGAAAGTTTAACATTTAGAGAACACGAGAAAATAATATTGAGAATAATTAAGCAAATATTTTATAATACTATTCTTGATAGAGATTACCACAAAATAAGACAAGTTGAAGTGACTTGGCATTCATTTCAATGCCAGAGGGGATAGTTACATTATCTGATATAGAACAAATGTGAAAATGATTCATTCCAGACATATTTAAAGCTGGACATTCATGAACGCTCCGCTCCACGCTAATTCGGCGGCTCCGCACCAAAGCCATTCGTTAGTGGAAAACTCCGATGAGAATTGTAGTGGTGTGGTTAAACGTTTGGATTTTCAACCTCTTTGGATATCCGTTTGGACTTCCGGGCCAAAAATGCTGAAATGCGGCCGGTGTTGACTTGTGGGGGAAGGCTATGTCGCCGTAATGGAAATTGGAGCAGGCGGGGGTTCATTCATTCATTCACTCCCCACTCCGAACTAGCCTGTCAAAATTTCTTAAGGCTTCAAATGGCCCGCAGGGGAATGTTTTTATTATTACTATTATTGAATTGAGAAAATGAGGAAATTGTAATTATACTTTTTTTATTAATAGAAAAGTGAAACATGTAGTTAATTAAAGGAACATTTCAGATAAAAAAAAATATTACCTCTGAATGATAATCTATAGAACACAAATGAAAATTCTTCTAATTTTTACGAAACATTTTCTGATCTTTACAAAAAAAATTTTAATTTTTACAAAAATTGCACATGGAACTTTCACTAGAGTAACTAACACATTCTGTGTGAGCCCATTCTTCAGTGCATTTTAGAAAATAGTTTACAAATATGGAATACTATTCCATATTTGTCAACCTACTGGTATTCCATATTTATCGTTCACTGGGCATTTGTTTTGGGAGATTATAAATATAAATCCAGGATAGGAAACATGGATGGATTATAGACGAAAATAAACCTCAAAATGTGGCCTATTAGCCCACTTAAGTATCACAAACCAAGAAATAACAGTAAAATGCGAAAATAATAAGGGTAAGAGGACTTCCCTAATTTTACACTTTTTAGAAAACGAAAAAATGCTCGTAATAAAAACGTGGTAACAGCTACTTCAGCACAGACAACACTAACGTAAGGGCAACTCAGTAGAAACAATGCGAAACGTTTTCTATTAAGTTGCAACCCATCGGGGGGACACCGTGAGTTCGCGGAGGAAAGGCTGCCGTATAAGTAAGCAGGTTCTCGTCAACCCGATGGCACAATAATGGTCGTGTTGGGCCCACTTCCGATGACGGGTCGTACCCCGGTAAAACGGGAGATTGCTGCATGAGCCGCTCGTAATGGAGGCTATTATGCAGGAACCACAGTGCCCGACTATTTGTCGCGGCGGCCGGTCTTTCAGTAGTTTACCCGGATGCTTAGGCAGGGCGGGGTGATGTTCCTTTGATCTCTACTAAGTTGCAGCACTTAATAAAGGATAAACTGACGTAAACTAAACAAAAATTAAAATTAAATAAAAAAGCATAGAAAATAAACAGCAGATTTAGACAAAGACAATGGCAATACAACTTTTAGCGTACAAACGCAACAGCCTCAAGTGATTGCATCAACAGAAGTTTGAAACGATAATATTTAAAACACATAAAAATGAATTTCGAAAGTAAAAAATGTTCAAAAAGGAAGAAATGAATAAGGAATCGAATGGTAAACTTTATCAAAGACCACTCACCATAAAGATTCCAAAACTAGACAAGATATTATGAATTTATTGGCGTTATTTATTATGAATTTTTATTAAGGTTTTATTAATTAATTTAATCAATTTATTAATTTTGTCATTTTATAACAATTATAAACTGACGTATCTATATTCGTACCTCTATTCCATATTTGTCGTCCTTCCTCTACTGTCTCAGAACAATCAGACGCCATATGACTGATATCTGGACTCAGAGAGAGACTTAAGATATCATTTGAGGGAAAGGAAGTTGAGCTAAGATTTCCATCGTCGCCTTTGGGCTTCGAGTTAATATTCCCTCTCCGGTTCCGTGATATTTTTGAGACTTGGTGCATTCGTATTAATTGAGGAAAATTTAAAAGCATTTAATGACGAGTGTTTATCCTGTAGTTTTGTGGATATTGAGAAACATTTTTCTGCAATTCTGTGGATTTTGAGACGCATTTTTTATACAATACAATGGCAGTAATCCTGTACTGTACCTATTTTCCAATTACAGTTCGCTTAACGGTAATATCATCTATCACTACTGTCATTATCTAATTTGTTATGTTACATCAAATAAATGAAAAGGAAAAAGCACGCATATGTAAGTTATTTACGGTTTCAATTATCTACGTTGAATCACAGCTGACACCATGCACGTTATTTATTTATTTTTTCCAAAGCGCATTTCCAGGAACGTGAATTGATAATGCACATTTTAAGGAAACTTCATATGCTAAATATCTAGTACCAGTGGTCAGATATTATAAAAGCCCCTGAGTGAAAAGTTATACGAAAATAAATTTAATATTTCTTAATACATATCTTAAATTTATTCTTATCTTTATATTATTATATATCTTTAATTCTTTCTTATTATTTCTTATTATTTTATCGTCGATTAAAAAGTAACACATCCTATCTCAATATTTTGTAATTTCAAAGAGAAAGAAAATACTCATTTTTTACAACCAATATCGAATATTTTTGAATTTTTTCCAAACCTGGTAGGAATATGTAATCCTATGCTTATTTCAGGTGTTAAAAAAATTCAGAAATAATCGTTATTGATTGCGAAAAACTGAGTATTTCCTTCCTCTTTGAAATTCCAAAAAATTGAAATAAGTGTTGTTGCTTGTTATGAGACGATATATAATAAAATATATTCACTTTTTATTCATTTTTTACGTAATTAATTTAAAGATATTATTAAATTATAAATTAATGATGTTTTAATTTAATATTCTATTATAAATATAATATATATATATACTTACATAACTGTTATCGGTGATATAAAATGTATTTCTAATTCCATACCACTTCTGGCTTACTAATCCGTACTAACTTACCATAATTTATTTATGAACTATAAGAAACTAAAATTTCATTTGACAAGGCTGTCTGTTTTTACCTAATTATTATTATATATTTTTTTTATTCTTCCGGTATTAATATCGATTTTCTCAAGTTTCAAAATACGAACATTATT
>BGPR01054457.1:0-10204 GCA_013235015.1 Araneus ventricosus
AAAGTCGACGGAATATTGGAGTGGGCTCCCGTCTTTTTGTCCATTCCTAGAACCTGTGACTGTCCAAATTATTAAAGCAATATTTTAGTTTACAGGTACCTATGATGTCGCTCCTTGTATAAAACGCTGAATCTCGTGCGGAATTTGGTTCGTTTCATTATCAAGATAATTAAAATTCCCCCTTCATAATAGACCATCGGAAAGAACGTGCTCGGTTCAGGTGTAATTTGCAGATATCCGTAAGAAAATTTCAATGAATAAAATTTATCGAAAACCGTTAAATAAGGATTCATTATCACACCAAAACCAATACTTATATCTACAACGTCTACTAACTACTTTTTTTAAAAAAATTGGACGTTATTATCTTGCAAAAGAAGGAAAAGAAAGTTATGTATTAACATTTAGAGGTAGGTATTATTAGTGGAAACACTCAGAAATGCCTTAGTAGTGACTGGTAACTCTTTGAACATACACTATAAATCGTGCACTTATGTAGAGATTTTCTTTATTATATAGTTGGTGGAATCTATACAAAAATGAAATAGTTCATTCAGGATTCTACCAGAGATTCAATAATTTCACAGGGATGATTCAAGGGGTAAATTTGTGAAATCTTTTTTTTATGTGCTAAGGTGATGTTTAGGTAACCATTTAGCTAACCTAAGGTACCCATTTAGACTTGGTCGCCCTCTTCACTTGATCGTGGCTTAAGTTAGCAAAGTTATCAAAATTAATAAATAAAAATTAAAAATGAAAAATTTCTATTACCACTTACCCATGTTTCCATTCTTATCCACATTTTTTATTAATTGTCATTAAATTATATTCTTTTCTTTTCAATCATTGTTTGTGATTTTAATTTCAAATATAAGCTTATTTACAAACAAATAATCAATTTGAAGAATTCTCCAGATGCCATTTAAGTCATTATATCAATATTAAAAATGTATAATGTAATGCAGTACTAGTCTACTACTTCTTTAAACTGAAAATAATGTAATAGTTTTTGGAGGAGATTAGGTTTAAAGTAAAAATATATTAATCATTAAATTATTTGACATGGAGAATATTTTGCTAGTACGACTTACTACGAAAATCTATTATGTTTTTATCTCTTGAGAATTTTCAAGTTACAGTAGTGGTCGATGAATACTTACATTTTTTTTATGAATATGGCATAATAAATTTAAATTGAGCAAATAATACTGTTGACAAGAAGTTAATTTTGATTGGTTAGTTAAAGTTAACACTGAAGAGAAGAAGAAAAGACTGAAGAGTAAATTAAAAAAACTCTACAAATAGTACAAAATCTAGGATGGTGAATTTTCATTGGTCATTGACGCACAAACGTTTGATAAATAACGATTTATTTATTAATTTCGAATGAATCTTAATTTATATAACAATTATTTTGACGTCATTGTAAAAATAAACATTCTTCATACTTTTAACACTTTATTTGAATTTTTTTGCCTTTTATTATATTAAGCCAAAAATGTGTTCTGTTTCATTTCCGCGTAAGAGTTCGCAAACATCAAGGAACTGACTTAAATAAGAAAGGATGGATATAGTAGTTACAGAAAAGGACAGTTAGTTACAGCGAAAAAGTCGAATGATAAAAAAATAAGTAAAGGAATTTTCTCCATCATTCAACGGAGTTCGCATCTGTAAAAATCTTTTCCGCGCAAGCATTCGCATGCAGCAAGGAAAACATTCAAGCAGGAAAGGAAGAACACGATTTG
Source organism: Araneus ventricosus (assembly GCA_013235015.1). NCBI lineage: Eukaryota > Metazoa > Arthropoda > Arachnida > Araneae > Araneidae > Araneus > Araneus ventricosus. The sequence goes on from BGPR01054457.1 coordinate 1,746, forward strand.
TTTTCTGTATCATGCTAACAAGGGGAGGGCACGACTCAGGAAATTCAGTTCGGGATGAAACTTTGCATATTAGTAGCTTACCTTTAGGATCTTCATCCATTAATCTAATAAAGTGTAATGGCCAGCCAATTCGGAAAAAATGGCCCTCAAGCTGTGCGCATAGCTTATATACCGGTAAGGGGTCACAAGAAATTAGCGGCCAGATAGCTTAGGTGGCAGAGGTGGGCCAGACAACTTAGGTGGAGTGCTCGGCTACCGTCCGAGGACGGTTGGATGTGCTTTTTATATTTTTATTTTTTTCAAAATTATTTCAAATTACATCAAAAATTAAAAAAAAATATTTTTAATTAAAATATTAAGTATTTTTCTACATAAAATAACTGTTCATTCATATGATACTTGAATTACAGTTAAAATTTAATTTATAAACAGTAAAATAGTTATAAATACATCTTTAATGGTGATAAATAATAACTGTAATGACTCACATCATGAAGCATGTTTGTTTAGGCTTTATCATTTATAAATTTTGGAAATTCATCCAACATTTATTAATTAATGTTAAGTTTATTTTTCGTTTACTACTAGTAATTCTATATTTCTACATTTAACTACATACAAGAACCAAAATGATAATTAACATAAAAACATTGAAAACAAAAATTATTTTAATACCTTGCACAATTAATAAATGACGAATGTTCTCAGGAATAACGGTTCTTAAGTGATTCCTGTGCTATTCCTTCTTCAACCTCCCATACACTAGCAATATCTTTATTCATAGAATATTTTAACTATCTGTATTTTTCTAATTTAATAAAAAAAAACTATACGAAACATTTCAAAATCCAAGATGAATAACCACATTTGTGCAGAGTTTCTAAAGGAATAAAAGTAGTAACATTGTAGAAGAATTTCATACGATAGTGAGTAAAAACATTTACCCATTGGTCCATTTTCAATCATTGAAATTTTGGACCATCTGCCTATGCATTTTCTAGATTAACAGCTACTCTCTGCTATTTACATTCGATAATTAAAATATTGAACCGTCTGCATACGTATTCAATACATTAACATCTGCTCTCTACTGTGTCCAAGATATTGTAAAACGATGCATTTGTAAATATAAAAACTCAATAATGTCTTTACCCTTTTAATGACACTAATTAATGAAAATTTTAATTATAGTTATTACTTATCACCATGAAAAATGCATTTATAATTGTTTCACTGCTTATTAACTAAATTTTAACTAGAAGTCAAGTATCATATGAATGGACAGCTATTTTATACAGAAAAATAATTAATATTTTAATTCAAAATATTTTTTAAACTTTTTTGATGTAATTTGAGATAATTTTGAAGAAAAGAATAATATAAAGCACATCCAAGACCGAACCGCAGACTAAGCGGACAGTAGGCGAGCACTCTGCCACCTAAGCTATTTGGCCGCTAATTGCTTGTGACCACTTACTGATATATAAACTGTGCCCAAAATGTGAGGGCCATTTTCTCCGAAATGGCTGGCTATTGCACTTTATTAAATTAATGGATGAACACTCTAAAGCTAGGCTACTAATATGCAAAGTTTCATCCCGAACTGAATTGCCTAAGTCGTGCCCTCACCTTGTAAGCGGTGATTTTCGCCTACTATTTAGTAAATAAGAATATTTAAACTAATTATTAAAGTTAATCGGATACCAGGAATTCTCACGTAGATTTTCTATGGTTTTGCGAAGAGCGGAAAAGACGGTAGTCCGATGATGTCAATTCAGGACTGTAGGGAGAGTAAGGTAATACATCCCAGACAAGTTCCAGCAACTTCCGTAAAGTGGACAAAGACGCATGTGGTCTAGCGTTTCCTGGTGAAGGGCCGCTCCTTTACGATTGGCAAATTTTGGGCGGTTCTGGTCAATAGCTTGTTTAAAACTGTCCATATTAATGGTTTTATTAGGTGGCAGCAGTTGTTAATTAAGTTCTTTCCAATCCCACCAGCAACAGAGCAAAACTTTTTGAAATGGATATCTGCCTGTGGGATTGTTGATGGCAGGTCACTTAAATAACTTCATCACCGTTTTCACTTCACATTATTGTAGACGATCCATTTCATAACCACCCATTATCATTCGTTAAAAAAAAGAATCGTATTTTTTGTGTTTGAGCAATAAATCGCACATAGAAATATGACACATTAAAAGTTTTCTCTTAATTTTAGGATATCAGTAGATTAAAGCGATTACCTAAACCAAGTCGTATCAGATGCTCGCAAATTGTCGAATTCGACACTTAGAGCCTCTCTGCCAGTTCACGAGTAGCAATGCGTTGATTTTGTGATCAGCACCTTAATTTGGTAGTCATTTAGCTGCGGATGGTTTACTGGAATGTCGCTTGTCTTCAACATGAAATTCACGCCGTCTGAATTTCATAAACCAATTGTGCACGGTTTCCTCTCTTAAGCATTGTCTCCGTAAACAATAAATATCTTTTTTGCAGTTTTAAAAGCATTCTTGCCTTTTCAGTAGTAAAAAAAAGTATTAAATGACGAAAATGCACTTTTTCGATCTCCATGTTTACATTGACACACAAAAAAACAACCAAGTTGATGGTGATTATGAAAATTTTCTTCTGAAAATATGATTTGAAGTAACAGAAATATTTTATTTATTTGATAAAAATTCAGCGAGTAAGTTTGCACACATTTTTAAAAATTACTCAGTTTTCTTTCTAAAAGTATTTATTGTTATAGTTTTTTATGGTTTGGTCTCATCTCATTTCAAACAATATATCAAGATATCAGGAAGAAGAAGAGCAACCTTTTCCACTTTCCTTAAATAAATGATATCAAAATAATTAAAAAAAATCAAAGGAAGAGCTTTCAATAACAACTCTGAAGCTACTGGATATAGAAATACAGAAATACGCAAATTTTCTAATCAAGAAAAGTGTGAAATGGTCTTTTTAAATTTTGCCTTATACAATACACATCCATATAAAGCTGTAAATATATAAAGCGTTGTTTAATTGCTGATTATAAAAAATAGAACTGTACAAGAATTAGATTCGAGTCTTTTATAAAACGGGTAATCTGAGTTAGCATATGTATGAATTATTTACTGCCTTGTCAGTTTTTATTTTCTGCTTTTATCAAACAGGAAAATACATAAAAAATAAGTAGTACATGCACAATTGCACATTTTTGATAGTCGTCGGGTAGTAATGTCTCAATTTAGATCGCAGGTTTCAGACCCAATTTCACTTATTAAAACTGCTGACATATACGTATTCAAATTGATGTGGCGTGGATGTTTAGAGAGTGATGATATGGTTAGGGTGCCATTATCATCATTTGATCATGGTTGAAAATTACGAAGTCGTTTTAAAATAGGTTTCATATAACTTTAAAAAAGATGTTAATAGAACTAAACCTGGAATCTTTCGATATAAAGGACTTTTTTTAGGAACTTAAAATAAGTGCGAACATTTCGTAACAAAAGTTCTAAGAGATAAGTAATATTACTAAGTAATAAAGATAGGCTTCGTATAGATATTGAACAGGGAATCTTTTCTTTGGCTTCCTCCTCAATAATCTATTCTATTCTGTCTTCGACATGAAATCTGTGCCCCGGGGCTCGTGCATAGAGAGGGATGCGCCCCATCTGTCTTCTGGTGCGGCGGCAACCCTGGATAACGATAACGGATAGGGGCAATTATTGGGGATGCCACACACCGATAAATATTTCGGGAAAATGCACGGCTCTGGGATGCATTTTTGCTTTCTTTTTCCCGTCTTCATCCGCGGAGCTATGTATGAACGGCCTTTCACATCCCATTCCTAAACAAATGCTTTCTGGAAAGAGGTGCTTTATTTTGTAATAACCTGTCTATTGGCATAACTTTGCCAAGTGGGTTGTCATAGATGTCGATATTAATTTGTATAAGGACACGGAGAAGTTATATTATTTTGGGATCTAATTCTACGTTTTTCGTAGGATCTGTGAGAAAAAAACGCACTGAACGAGGTAACTTGCAATAGGATATAAAACGAAAATAAAGTAGGCACTCACACTGTTGACTTTGCATATAAAAAGTAGGTATTTATAAAACGTATTATCCTTATGCGGCAGTTTCGTTATTTGGTAGTTTTTGCGACGTTTTCACGTGTTCTTCATTTCAAATGAAGGATTTGAAATTAATAATTGAGCATGCAACAGAATCTAAATCTCCTCTATATATCTAAAGGTCGTCGTAATCGTTATTGCTATCAAACATTTTGAACATCCGAGGTATTTCAATTAACATATGCCTTAATTAAATTAATCAACTCCCAAGATTATGTATCAAAGTAGTTAGATTTCGTTTTTAATTTTGGTGCTCTTCTTCAAATTTCAAAATGCAGGTACATAAATTAAATAATACGATTATTTGTTTAAAATTACTGTCCATAAATTATCTTAGTTATCGTTATGTAATACGACTAACGCAGAACTTATGATAGTAATAGGTAAAAATTGATGGTACCTCGCAGACTTTGGTGACTAAAAAAAGATTTCGAACTTCCAATATTATGATATTGTTTCAATTCACAAAGAATGTTCTAGTATTGTTTCATGAAGATTCAATTAAATGCTTTGAACGAACGTGAAAGCGAAGTTAAAAGGCAAATGGTGGAAAGTGCTGTCTCAAATCAGCTACAGATTGATCGTCGAAAGAGACTGAAAGTCTCTCGAGAGACTAAAAGAAATACGCTTTTGTTCAAAATTCAGAAAAGTTTTATTTTTGGTCGCTTCTCCTCGGTACTACAGGACATACTATAATGAAATTAAGTGTGTGCAAAAGTTGATATAATACAAAAATACAAACATAACTCTACAACAGTTATTCTACAAAAGCATGGTCACGTGCAAGACTTATCAAAGTGGGACGATATAAAAGCAAAACATTAGGTTAATTCAGGGTATGACCCCCTTTTATAGTTTTACAGATTTATAGCATAAATTCATATTGGATATAAGGTACTTTATAAGTTTTTAAGGCAGTCTATTCCACTCCTCTAGCAATGTTTTTCCCAGGTCCTGATTGACTCTGGGGCGAGGAAGGTGAATTGAAATTGGCCTCCCAAGAGAATACCAGGTGTGTTCTATTGATCTTAATCTAGAGTTTTTCTTCCCAATACATCCAGAGAATATTCTCACTTTCCAGAAATTTGTCGACCAGATCAACTTTATGTGGTCGATCTTTGTCGTCGAGAATCGTTAGGGACTTGAACTTTTGTCGAGAATGATCGGTTAGATCAGTTGATCGGTCAGTGAATAGCAGATTTCCCATTGATCTCTGGTACAAAATCGTTGTTCTCTGTACCATGCTAAATTCTCTCCTTTGCACAGAAGCGAGTGTGACGCAAAATGTTACTGTTCTCATGTAACCTTCTGGAAACCTTGAAACTTTTCTTCCAGTAGCTACACGAAGATCACTAAAGAGATGAAAAGCTATTGCCCTCCTCTTACGACTCTGCAGTGGACAAATATCGATATTAATTGGTTGCCGTAGCTTTTCAACAAATCCTGTAACTTCAGGCTAACTTCCTATAATGGACACAATGCTAAGCATTACTTTCAAGTGTGTTGCAATCGACACTTGAGACTCATCTTCTCCCAGTTTCCTAGCAATTCCATCACATTTCGTCATCCAGACGTTGACGGTTATTCATTTAAACTGCATATTTTTGAATTTCAGCATATCTTGCAAAATAGTCGTCCGGGCGTGCGAGTGAAAGAAGCGCTCTAATTGCCACATTAGTTTTTTAAGCTGTTCCTTTCAATGCATCATCAAAACAAATGGGGACGTTATAGTATTCGACGCTAAAGATTTTCATCTTTATTTGGAAATATTAGATTTATTTTTCGTTCAGTACTTTAAGAGAAATTCTGCAAAATAACATATCTTTATCTTGAATACCAGTGTATTTTAAATTCAGTGGAAGCTTTACTTAACGGGTGAATAATTTCTTCATTTATATTTCTATTTTCACTTGTGAAGCGTTTGTACAACTCTGTATCGTCTGTTGTCCTGTCGTATAAATAAATTAGTCTCTTTGTCCAATTTTAATGAGTTATATGTTTTGTTGAATTTTTTAAAAATATAAATCCCCTTTCTTAAAATATTTTAGAGAGCAATATTAATTAATTAAAGAGTTTTTGAAACTAGTAGATCTGTGAACAACAGACCTCGCGTGAAAAACAACCGCAGTTTACCATTCTTTATCGAATGATAATTATTTATCCAAGTCTCCGCTTTTATCAGTATTTACAGAATTATAAATAAATGTCTGCTTTTATCAGTATGAGCAAAATTATAATTAAGTGTCTTGTCATTACCAAAATGACTCAAATGTTTTAATGGTGCAAAACTTGCCATTGACTCTCCAAGCACTGAAACCATTAAGACAGCAACCATTTTGAAACAGAATAAAAAAAAATTATGCATGTCTAGTTTTTAATGACTTGAAGAAACATTCATACCAAATCCAAAAAAATCGAAAAACGTGTTTGGTCGTGACTACGTAACAAACTAATTTATTGACAAACAGACGAAATGCCGAACGGTCGAGTTAAAACAGGACCTCGTTTCGATCGACCCATAAATAAAGCTTAAAATATTTAAATTAACCCTTTCGAGCCGACTTCTGCATGATTAAAATTTAACTATGAAAAGTAGTGTAGTTAATGTTAATATACAAAAAGAAGCAGGGGAGAGTGGGATAAAACCGGAGACTTTGATTTTGGCGTTATTAATTCTTCTTTCTAGTGGACAAATACTGAAGTATTCTCCACTAGTGAAGAACAAATAACGGTCACAGTTTTCATGTTGTTGTTAAATTCAATTCGTTTGTGAAGGTTTATTTGTTTTATGACGCCAGCTCTCCAATGTTCGTTTCTTTTAAAACTATCCCTACATATTAATCTTTACAATTATAAACACTATATTTAGTCCAGCTTATTATGTGTTTACTAAGGATTTACATCCTATCAAAAAATAAAGATTTATTAAAACAGTTGCGTGGTTCTATTTCGCTTTTTATAACCTCTGCACTCGGGTAAAACCGGGTACTTCTTGTGGGTTAAAACCGGGTACTAGGGGAAGCTACAGATACCCGACCCAAGTGGATTTTCTTAAGTTGTGAGATAGTTGGTACTTTGTGAGGGCCATTCCTATTCGACATTTGCGTCAAATGATCTGATGGAAAGCATTTCCAATTTATTCCGATTTCCGATATTTTCTTTTTTGTGATAATTTCAAATAATACAAAGAATTATTTTACTCAAATTTTTTTTAAAAATTGAAATTTATTTATTCCATTATTTCCTCGCTTGCAAATAAACGATTTTTATTAATTTCTTCTCTCATTAAACTTAAAACGCATGTAAAATTAAAAATCTTTTGCTCGAAGGCTTTGCAATCGTTTGGTTTTATTTAACGCATCGACATTTGGACTGAGCTCGTATGTTAGCTTGAATTTTAAAGAAGAAGGAATACCGTAGAATACAATGTTTTTCTTTTGCTTTTGGAATGAATTGTATTTCTTCCTATGCTTTTGGGATTTGGATCATTAAAATAGTAGGAGAATCCAGTAGGTCATTTACGTTTTTCCAATTTCTTTTTTCATAAAACATTTGTTAGATTCTTATATTTCATTTTGTCGCTATTATGTTCTATTGTAATTTTCAAACTAGCAGTGTTTCAATGCGCTAGTAACATTACTAAGTTCCCTAGTTAATTCCTGCAGATTTTATCACTAATTTGATACGAATTTTGCAAATATTTTTAATTGATTGTCATTATTCTTAAATTGTTAACTATTGTAACTATTGATAAATCTTTAAAAAAAATGTCTTTTTTTCTTAAATTGTCAACTATTGTAATTATTGTTAAATTTTTAAAAAATCGTTTTTCTTAAGTTGTCAACTATTATAACTATTGTTAAATCTCAGAAAATTGTTTTATTCTTAACTTGTTCAAATAAAAAATATGCTACTTTTCCTCTGAAAAATCTAGTTTTCCCTAGTTTCCAATAGAGTTAACATGTGTATCCGGTTTCACCCCACTAGTGGGGTAAAACCGGATACTTTGATTTTTTCTACAAGAAAAAATTATTAGTAGAAAAGATAGTAAAACTATGACTTTTCCTGAAAGATATATTGTACTTTGATAAATAATGAATATTTTAGTAAGATTTGACAAGCTGTATGTCGAATAGTTTAGATCCAACAGGCCTTCAAACCTTAAGTATCCGGTTTTACCCCACTTTACTATGAGTTTAAAGTTTTTCACTTTTCCCGTTTCCAGGAAATCTCCTGTGGCAATATGTCCCAATCGTATAGTCGACTGGGACTATTCCAGTAAAAAACATCAGTAGAACTCTCTTTCCTGCCATAAGATTTGCATGTCAGGAAAACAAC
>BGPR01054459.1:0-10203 GCA_013235015.1 Araneus ventricosus
AAATTATGAAGAGTAATGATATTTTAAAAGAATATTAGTTGCTCTCTAGAGTGTTCATATAAAGAACCACAGAAATAAATATTTTAGATAGAAAAATTAATTCAAAACTTTCCGTGAATTGTTGTATATTGAAATATATCTCTACAATAACTCACTCATAATTCATCTTTAGTTAAAGAGACCTTGTAATCAAAAATTTACTCTATATCGATTTATAAATTAAGAGTCTGTGTACTTCCTACTTCTAAAGGATTGATATGTATTCAACTTCCTGTGAATTCGTGCATTCTGAGTGCATTTCCTGTAGGCTTATCATGGAACTTTAATTGCGACGTTACCTTTCAAAGCTTTAATCACAACGCATCCTCAACTGAATTTAATGAGGTCCGGAATTTGATTTCCATTGCAATGAAACCATAATTCGCAATTCCCGATACCTGATGATTATTGACTTCTCGAATATCTGCACTGCCACCTTGTTAAGGTAGAGCTCTAGAAACCATTTATTATATTCAGCATTTTTAATAATTTTTTATATTTGTTAATATCCTTAATTGCGTTTAGATTAATCATTGTCATTCACTCGTATTGAAGAATGAACAGATATTTTAGAAAAAAATGAAGAAAAATATATTATTGCGAAGGAATTGAAAATATCGTATTGTAAAGGAAATAATATATTTATTGAGTTACAGTTTATGGAATTGTATTGTAGATTTTAATGTTACAAATGGCTGCGTGTCGCCACCAATAATTTGTGAGGTTATTTAGTCAAAGAAATTAATGTTTAAGGAAAATGAGTCTATGTAATAGAAAAAAATTTGATAATCAGATTAATCATCCAATTATTGGCTTTTCTAATTTTTGTAATAGTATTGTAATAACGTAATTATCTTATCTTATTATATATCGTCTTTGTATATGTACATGAGTTTCTTCTGAATAAAATTGCAAAATTCAGAAATTCACCATACTTAAAAGAAAAAATTCATAGATAAAATATTTTCAATATAAAAAAAAGATGACAAAATCTAACATGATAGCATAATATTTAGTATTTAATTTCATCGAAAAGTTTTCTTCTTATAAAACAAAACACTGGTTTGTAAGACATATTTATCTAAAGAAGCTACGATACAGAAGACTTTAAAAGAAATTCGATATCTTCAAATTTTTTCTCTGAAATACCTATTGATTTGGTAGCCTAAATGAGTGATTGAACAAGACGTACTCAAAATGTCTACTTATAGATCAAAGGAAATCGAACTGATGAGCTTATATTACCAAATTCAGGATTCGGTTACATTACTCCAAGAAAATGACAAAGGTCAGAAGTTCTAGAACGCAAATATATATAAATATTCAGTTGTATACACCTGTAAGAGCTTCATTGTTTAGGGTATTCGAAAAAGGTCATATCTTTAACTAATCTTCTAACATAAATGTTTTAGCATTACTTTAATTTCCAATGTATGTATTGAAGTACGTTCTTTTCTAGTAATCCGCAGATCATGGCACACTTCTGAAACAGTACCATAACCCTTCTTTAAGCTCAATATTTAATAGATACACACTACGGCACGATATAATTTTTTTCAAACAATAACTCAATAAATTTGGCAATCCACAAAATTTTAATGGCAACCCTAAAAAACGAAAAATGAATGTTTCTCAAGCGAAACTTCCAAGCGCTATCCACTCAAGCGCTATCCAAGATGGCGGCCGTTTATCTAGCATTTTAACGGTTGACGAACATTTCGTAAGTTTGAGGGGGGTGAGATTGTATCTTAATCTTAAGTCTAAAGAGTTGTTGCGTCTAACGGAAGGTTAATTTAAGAAGTCGATTCTTCCGCGTAAGGCAATGTACAAAGTGATTACAAAATAAGTATCGGCTTTTGAAATGATATAGCGTCCAAAATATTAATAATATACTTCAACTCTAATGGGGAAGAAAAAGTTGATGAATTTTTATTTCTATAATTCACACATTTCTATGCGAGCCATCAGATGTAGCACAAACGAATTATCGCTTCAAGCAGCAACAGGAAAGAAAAGGTTTATTTTTATCTAAAGACACTGGATTGATCGTTATGGTACTGACAATGCACCACTTTTTAGGTGACCCCCAAAGTTCCCAGATTTTGCAGTTTGCAATTTTTATATTTGGTGTTACGTTAAAGAACTATCTATGGAAGGTAATATTCATGCAATTTATTTACTTGAAAATACCTCAATCAAGTTGTGATTCATTCTAGCTGTTCCTGAATTTCCTGCTTTAAGCTGAATCAAGGGTTCAATAAAAATTATCCCTGGAAGTTATTTTGCAGTATATTGGGACTAAAAGTGCAAAACCGGACATTGCGCCCTACAAATGAGTAATTAACACCTCAGTTATAGGCATTCCTTCATTCTTATTCTGTTTAGTTTTGTAGTATATATGGACTTACGCAACGGGAACTAGGGAAAGCTCATTTTTTAAAAATTAGCTATTAGGGCATCAATAATTGTCTTGTTTACTCTATGTGCCCCATTTCTAGCAACATTGAGTGAGCTTCAAAATCGTCTTTCTGACGCATTTACGAGCAACCTTTTGGAGGAGAATTGTATTAGAGTATAGACGTGTGCTTCGTAACGAAAGGAAGACATTTAGAACATACGCAGCTTTTCGAATAAAAATTTAGAATGGTAACGTTTTTTCTGCAATATTGTTTATTTTCATAAATGTAATATTTTTTGAATTATGGACGAGTTTTCTGCTTTTATTATTTGCATTAAAGTAGGACATCTTTTATTATTTCACGGAAGAATTGCTTTTATTATTTGCATTATAGTATCGACTTCCGGTGACAATGCTAAGTCAATGGGAATCTTCGAAATTTCAATACTCTGTTTGAAGATGTTACTGTTTAAAGTAGAGCTTTATAATATTATGTTAAGGATACTTTGAAAATATTCAATTTCATGTTCCTATTGCTGTAGCTCTCAATGTTTACTTAAAATAAGAGCCTAATTTTGTGGAAAGGCTATCATAATTACTTTTTATCGCTTTTTTGGGCGACTTCCAAGATTTAATTGGCAGTTAAATTTTTAACCATACGAATTTAGATAATCACTGGCGGCTAAAGTTTTAACCAAACGATTTAGCCAATTACAGTTATTCCATTTGGAGTTTAGCTGTTATAAGAGCTGTTTTCTAAACCGATTTTAACAATAAGGATTACACAAACTCAAAGAACACAGAATTCAATGCTTTGTGTACTAAAAGAACTAATTCTAACTTGGCGCTTGATACAGTATCCAAATGGATTTGGCGTTTGCTTAAATCGGAGGGCTACCGGAAAACGGCCTGTGAATGAAAAAAACAGAAAACTCGTCTATACGAGATTAAACCCAAACGATTATTTTATCATTACCTTTAATTTCTAGTTTCTCTAAATTGTAATTCAAAGAATTGTAACTGCTTGATTACTGATATTCTGCAGTTTCATTGCATTGTATTTTATTCAGAAAATCGATAAAAATTATTTTAACATGAATTCAACAAAATTAAAAATAAATTCTCAACAAATTATTAATGCCACTTATGGCATTTCTACTTATCAATATTGTCTTCAAGGTTTAATTTATCGAAAAAACATTATCAACTTATCATTTTCTTACTTAAAATTCTTTGAAAAACAGGCCGTATTTTTTGACAGGTGTACATCTTTTCATATACTTTCTTTTATTATTTGATTTTAATTGAAGTGTTTAAGTTTAAAAAGTCATGCATAGAACTTTCTCTGAAATGTGTATTTTAAGTGTTCTAATTAGAGAATTTTTAAAATTTATCAAACAATCACGATTAGACATAAAATATATCTAGACTTAATTATTTACCAGATATTAATAGAACATTTAGTGATGCTTTAATAAAGTAAAAAATGCATACAGATTGTTGATTGCATTTTTTTTCTTAGAATAGTAATATATTGTCAGAAGCAAGAAATTATTTCAACATAAGATCTTTGCGCAGACGCTTTTTTTCTCTTCTGGAACGTAGTTTTGAATCCGGCAACGAACGTACTGTAACTAAATTAATGTTCCTTAGGTACGTTTACTTTTCAAACTTAATGCAAAGCTAAATATGCGCTTTGAGGATAAATTAAATATTGCTTTGCTTCTAATCAATAAAATAATTCGCTAACTAAAGGAAATGGAACATAAAAGAGACAGTATTCATTATTTAAATAATGCATCTTCTTACTTAGAATGATTGCTTTCAACAAAATGGCGCCGTATATTCAACTATTTTTATTAACGAATGGTTTCTATAAAGGCAAGGAAGAAAAGGTTTTGAAAAGGCATTCTTGGAAAGGTCTTTTACAATTCATTAATTTCCGAAAATTTTAATATGCTGCTATTAAATATAAATAAATATACCAATAATGGATTTTATGTAGAGAAAAGTTGTTTATAATTTTTTTTATAGAATAATGCTTGGCTCCTCATTCTAGTTCTTCATACCATTCATTTGGGCTCTAGATCCAAGTGTATAATTTTATCAGATATATGCAAGCTGAGTTACCTAAACAGTTTCTATGTCTCTTAAATTATTTTGATTTCATTTAATGATTATTGTTTAGAGTTATAAATAATTACTAGCTGGGCCCACGAAGAGTATCTGTGCTCCGTTGTACGTACACCAGGTCAAACTAACTCTTTCAAGCTCCTGACGTTTTAGCTCGCCAAAAATCTAGAGAGCTTCAACTTTCGCCAGCAAATATCCAAGCTGGCGATTCAGCACTCCAAGAAAATTTGCTGAAACAAAAAAAGACACCAAGTGGTGTGCGTATAACGGAAAAGTAACCAATATACAATATGTACAAAATAAAGTTCCATGATGTTCACCTCAATTTGTGAATTAACACGATTTTAACCTATTCTGATTCGAACTATTTTGACTTCGATCCGAACGGTCTTTGGTTCGCCTAAGTCTTTCTGCTTCATTTCTAACTAATCTCTTTTGAATAATTTCACACAAAATTTCATTAAGAAATAGTGTTTACGTCTTAAACTATTTTTTTTTCGAGAAGAAGTTGTTTTACAACCGAACGAATACAGTTGCAGGCTATGCCTATGAAGTTAAGCCTAACATGGAGGAGGCTACCGGTTTCTTTCGTAAACAAACCAATGCCATCGGCAAAAGGGAAATTAACATCTTTTTTTGTGCCACGTACGTTCGCAATTTCTATAGATAGATGGAATAATAGACCCATACACAGCAGTATGAATGAATTTCATTGCAACGGTCGTATTTTGACGTTTTTGTTGGAACATAATTGCAATTTAAGTCATTAAACGCATTTATTTTATTTGTCTCAAATTTGTAAAGGTGGAATTTCGTAATTGATTTTTCACCTGCCCTTTAAATGTGCTAGAGCTTTGAAGTTTTGTACACTTGTGTGTTTACGATGGCAATACACTATTTTAATATTTTTAGAACTTAATTATTAATTATGGAATAAGAATTTATCAAAATTACACAACTTGGCGCCACCATATGGTAACGAATATAAACAGAATTTGACTTCAAGGTTCCAGTATATTTATAATAATGAATTATAAATTAAGGACTAAATGCAGGAAATAAGTAAAATAAAAAATAATTATACTTTTTAGCATAATTATTAAAAACTGTTTTTAAAAATTTTTATCATTTATTTTTAAATTAATTTTTATGCTTAATTCCCTTTTTTTAAGTGATGCGTTTTATAATTCACCTGAAGCTTTAAATACGGTATTCGTATAATATTCTGCACAAGAAAAAGCTAGAAATGCATTTTTAAAATTGACAAATACAAATCTCGTATTCTGCGTAAAACAAACATACTTATTTCTGTGCGATATAAGTGAGAATTCGTAAAACACCTCTTTCGTCATTAATTTTTGCTATGTTATGGAAATCAGTTTTCTCCTATTTTCTTTCCATTTCTTTTAAAATGATATTCAAACCCTTACAATTTAACATTTCCATTCCTGAAACTAAAATAAGTTTCATTTCCCTGGCTTTGCAAATTTCTGGAGTTCAACTAACCTTATAGATCGTTTTACTTCCCTATCTTGACTGGAAAAAGGGTTATAGACCTTTTCCTTTGTTGAAATTTCCGTCTTAAAAGGATATTTAAAATTTCGACAAGGCGTAATATAAAGATTAAGAACAAACAATCTTCGTTTCCTGAAAGAATAATTAAAATATATAAGGCAAAATATTTTATAGTTAAAATTACAAACAGATAATGCTTATTATTTGATACCAAAAAGATTTAACCTTTTAACTACGAACTTTTTTCTAAACAAATTATTATGCAATTTTATATCCAGAATATTTAAATTTTTTTTATCCAAATTTCTATATGGATGAAGATAATTGGCTCCAAATAAATCAAATTGATTGTTTAGAGGGTTCTGTTTCTCTGAGAGGTTTATAAACTAACATAATAATCCCATAACCAAAAAAATCACATTTTCATGATTGAAACATGATTACTAGCTACTGGAAAATTTATATATTTACGATATTTCATAAATATTATTGCACAAAATCTGTGTATTGCTTACCAATATATGAAAACTATCGAACACGCATGTACAGAAGAAAAGTCTTCAGTAAACAATGACTTTTGGAGGGAAATCAGGCTGCTCCATCTACGTGACTGTGATGAAACGTGCACAGCTGTTCGTGTTCTACAACTGAAACATATTACAATGAGTTTTCAAAACAATTTTTGTCCCAGCAATAATTTTATAATGAAAATGGGACGTATATGTTCCGCTAGTAGTCAAATGGTTAAATTGGGGCATTGCCTCGCGAATGTTTACTTTCAGAAAAAAAATTAATAAGAATAATCTCAATTTATTCATTTGGGCGCTGCAATAATGTACACCATTTTAACTTTATTTAAATATCAGAACCACTTATAGCGGTTGTCTAATAACTGTGTCTCTTTTTCCATCCCGCATATTGTGATGTCTCTGTTTGTAATGTAAGTGATAATGTGCAATCCATAATTGATGTAGTTAAAAGCATAATTAATTGACGTGTATTAATAAAATTTTCAACTATACTAGTGGATTCAACTAGTGGAATTTTAATTAACCAGATTTATTCAGAATCGGAATATTTTAGAGCTGTTTCCAATCTTATTACAATATTTTACTTAAAAAGAAAAATATTTATCAATGTATCAGCTTTTGTAAAACCTACCTTTTCATGCCTTTCATAAACAGATAATTTGAAATTTTAAGAACTTTTTAAACACAGGTCTTTAACGGATTTTGTGAAAATCAGTTTTCTAACAAAAAAAGGCTTCGAAAGTTTATAGATTTATCTACAGGAATAAGCACCTAATTTAAGTCAGAAAATCTTCTGACAAGTCGAAATTGGAAGACACCACTGTAGATGAAATTTTCTCCAGGGAAATACGAAAAGGAGAAAAAGCTTGAACTAGAAAATCGAATAAGTATGCCGGAAAAATACCTCTCTCAATTGCCAAATTTGGTGCAAAGTCTGACGCAGATTAAAAATTTAGTTGCAAGAATCGCAAGCCCAACTTTTAAGCCAACTTTTCTTAACCTATTTCGTTGCATCTTTGAGTTAACGTATTCATTTATGCAGGGTGGTCACACATTATTGGATCCATTTCAAAAATTAATAAAAAAGTAATGTTACAACTACGTGTTTTTTTAAAGAGAGCAAATAAAAAGGTTTTTATTTCAGATAGATGGCATACCATTACGCCGTTTAAAATTTGAAGTTCTAAATTTCCACACGCAATGGCTACCGATCAGCAAAAGCCGATGCGCGTTTCTGGTTGCCTTTTTTAGTTTTTCTTAAATATCTCGAAAACTTTTAAGTTTTCGAATTAAGATTGATTTAACAAATCGAAGAGCGTAAATTTCCCTACAAATAAATGCTTTTATTTTTCTTCTAGCTTTAAAAGTTTCGTATATAATGGTTCTCAAAAATGGGAGATGTTCAATAATTTACGACCACCTAGATCCCCGTAATGGCGCGTTACCTATCTGAAAGAAAAAAAAAACTTTTTAAAAAGCGCCCTCATTTAAAAAAGCCATAGTTGTAACATTATCAGTATGGTTATTAATATTTGAAAATCTAATAATTTATGACCCTCCTGCCTATGGATGGAAAGTCCTCAATCACACGCATTTCTATTGGACTCAGGGAATAAGAAGATGAGCGATTAATCGAAATACCAAGTTCAAATTGATTGATAATTGTATTACTTTTTCTGTGAATACTTCTTCTACGAGAAAGAAAAAAATAAAGCAATAATAATTGAAATTAACATTCAATGCTTTTGATTTTTTTCCCCCCCAATCATCGATTTTTCTCAAATTTCATTTTTCTTAATATTTTAAATACATATCTCTTAACACGTATTAATTTTGATTATCTCTTAGTGAAGTTGCTGTTATTATGCCTTTAATCGCTTAATTCTGAAAATGTATTAAAAAAACATTTTGAAAGTTTCCTAAGAGATAGAAACAACTTCCATAAATATAGAAATTCATTTTTTTATATGCAAGACATTTGAAGCATATATTTAAAATCCCAAATGACTTACATTATGTTAAAAAGTTGACAGTTAAAATCCGTCTCAACCGACACAATGCATCTCATTTAGTTTCAGCAGCATTTTTAAATATTATATAATCAATATTTTTAATCTTTTAAGCTCTAGGGCATAAGAAGGCAGTTATGATTGAAGGCTGCAATAAAATTATAGCATTAAAATAATTTAAATTTTGTAAAATGGTCCTTAAAACTAAATTTGAAAAATTAATTTACAAGTTAAACCTTGCAAACTTATTAGATGCATGGAATTATAAAAACCATGAAATAAAGACCATAGACGACTTAGTTGTGAAAATCGAGATGCGCAGAGTTGTAAATTTTTACAATTACAACGTATTATTTCATGAAAGAAATGATCATCAAAACACAAGAAAATAGCCAATTCAATTAAAACGAAACTATATATTTCTGTTTCGCATTCCATTATAAATATATTTCCAATCTGTATCAATAACAGATTGTAATTTTCTGAAATTTTAAAGATGACCATTTTAAAGCAAGAAATTGAAATTCATCATTGGGTATCGAATACATAGAATTCCAAAATTTAGATTCAAATTATCCATTTCTAGAAACCACATAATCATTCTTTTTATTAAAGAAATTAACCCCTTCATCTGTGACAAAATGATTATGCTTTTCCATTCAAGGAGGAAAATCACACTGAGAAAACTTGAAGAAACTGGGACTATTTGTGCCATTTCTTAGCAATATTCAGAAATACAAAAAACCCTTCGAAATATAACAAGACATGTAAGTAGCGACGAATTCATTTTAAACTTTGCAATATTTCTCTTCGTCGCCGACCAAGAAGTAGTTAGTAAGGAATGCTAAAGTCTTTATGATTATGAAAAAGATTTTAAAACATCTTTGTCTTATATGTCCCTTACAGACATCAATAAAATGTTTTAACCAGATGTTAACATCAGTCGTAATACATGATAGCAACATGCAGTTGTTTTTTGTAACGATTCGTTAAAAGGAAGTCGGATGAAAAAGTTGTTAGAGCAACTTTATTGCTTCTAAGTTTTTTAAAAAACCAGTTAGGGTTTCACACATAAAATATGTAACTGCTAAATATAGGATACCTTTTCTGTATTATGATGAGGGTTCAGAGTGAAAGCGAACCAAGTCCATGAGATTAATTTGTGAGAAAACAGATTTCAGAGTTAATTATCTGCATTTAAAATAACAGTGGACTTTAGTAATTCTTATTGCTTGGCACATACCGATTGAACTATCGACTTTAATCCTTAGTACACAGAAAATATAACATTTTTACACTAATATGGCTGCTTTAGTGCAACATGGAGAAAACAAGACCGTGTTTCACTTTAATTCTAAACCGTCTATATTCTACTCGTGAAAAGAATCTTTTTCGAGTGGAATATAGCGAAAGCTCAACGGGTTTTATAATCATTACGAAATTTTCTTTCTCATTTCTGGATTTTGTACCTCTGCATAGCCATCGAGAAAATAGCTTCCAGATATATAAAGGATATCGAAAAAACAATTTGCTATAAAGAACAATATAAAGGAGATCTTCTTCGAACGTTAACAGAGGT
>BGPR01054460.1:0-10203 GCA_013235015.1 Araneus ventricosus
TATTTAATGATTTTTTATTCTATTTTAATTCTATTTAATGATTTTTTTATTTTAATTCTATTTAATGATTTTTATTCTATTTTATGATTTTTTATTCTATTTTATAATTTTTGATTCTATTTCATATATTTTTTAAAATATTATAAAACATATATATATGTTAAGATGTACTAGGCATCAGATATCAGAATTTACAAGGCTTCTAATCATAAATATTAACATGTTGAAGAAGGATAGAATTTGACAAATACGATTGCGATTTTTGATTAAATTTTAACTTCAGATCTAGTTTTAAGATTCTATTTGAACGCCGTTATGCTACTAGGAATCATTCAATATTTATGGATTTCTTTTTTACGTTCGCAAATTGCGATGCACTATGCAAAATTGACCCAACTTCAATTCTTTGCCAAAAGACTACTCTTCTGCAATAACTAATTTTGGAAAAATGCAGCAGTAGAATTGTTTTAATGTTGTTTTGCGACGAGAGCTGCATCTCAAAATGAGCAGTTTGGAGCAATATTAAAATGCTGAAAGGCGATCGATTTTGATGAAATTATTGCAGTTATATCAATCAAACCTTAAATTCATGGAGGATTTTTAGACATCAAATTATCAGCTGGCAAGTCTTGAAGGGTGATAGATTTGACAAACACAACTGCAATAATTTGGCGTCTTCGCCCTGCAAAGGATTCATTTAGAAATATTTCTTGGAGGAATTATTAAATGTGTGCTTGGAATGTTCTGTTTTAAAGAAAGAATTGTCCTTGTAGGATTAAATGAATAACAGGAAAGGATTCGCGTTATTTGACAAAATATTTATTGTGTTATCACGGATTTTTAATGAAAAGCTAAAAAATCTCCCCTGATTTCACATTCATGAAACAGAGAAAAACTATTTTGTTTAAAACTTTTTTCAACTGAAATTATGAAAATTTTTATAAATAAATCAGTCGAAAGAAAGCTAGACAGCAAAAGAAAACATAAGAAGTGAAATGCTCTTTAATAATTAAGATTGTATTCATTTCATTATTTGAAGCAAAATCCGATATTGAGTTTTGAGATTCGACGAAGAATTTAAGTTGCATTTTCAGATAAAGAAATATACAATTTTATTTTCTCATCTGGAATGGGTTAACTTCTCTTCTTTGCGGTTTAAATAGTGTGAATTAATGTACATTTTAAAATAAAAAAGCGTTTATTTTATAATATCTAAATAGATCATGCTTTGATAAGTAAATTGGAAAAATGCTTAAAATACTTTATTAAAACAGGAAGATTTTCAGAAGCGAACAGACATTAGTACAATACATATTTTTTTCTAGAATGATGAAATATGTTTATTAAGAGCAATTTAAACTAGACTTTCTTAATGAGGGGAAGTAAAAAGTTTTTTAATGAATGTTTCGCAACACATTTCGAATAATCGGATTTTTTGACATTTATCGTATGCGTAATTTGGATTTTTTTAATTGTATATAATTTTTTTTTAAAATTTCCGATATTGGGCTTTTTCTTTTAAACATAAGAAGGAAAATCCTTTGCTGAAATTTCAACACAGTGTAAACTGCAAGCTGTACTTCCAGGAAAGGTACCATATTGTGTATTGACTGCATTTAAATTTCGATTTATTTCCTAGTTGGTAATTTATAAATAGATTATTCTTCGAGACAAAAGGAGCTTGGACAACTATTCACAAATCCTCGCTATCAATCAGGCAGTAAATGATAATTGATTATTAAATTATTCAATTTTTAAATTATTGAATTTCTATATTATTGAATCGTTACTGATGAACATCTTAATTGTTAAATTACTGTTATTGAATTAAATTTAAACATTAAATTATTATTATTTACAAGCATTAGAGGTACTTAACCAACTTGCATATTTATACAAATTGCGTGATTTTTATATTTAAATAATTATTTAGTTTTAGTGATTATATTTCCGTAACTATAAATTATAGTAATAATTTATATCTAAATATTATAATTCCATGTTCGAAACATAATCATAGAAGATCTAATGTTATATCGATATGAAGGCCAAATTCTTTGAAGTTAACGTGACAAAATCATACAAATATATGATAGCGAGGTTTTAGAATATTCAGAAACAGGTAATTAAAATATTATATTAGTGATAAAATTTAAAAATTATGATTATTAAGTTAAAATAGTTATATTAATTTAAATAATTGTTATTTAAATAGCGTTTGCTGATTATATAAATTTATTGACGTATAAGATTAAAAAATATCTCGGCTTAGTGTCACCGCCCTAACTTTTAAAATAAATCTGAATTATTTTTCTAAAATTCATTATACAAGAGAGTGTGATAAAAAAACTATGTGTTTCTTTGATACATTTTTATTCATCAAAAGCAGGAAATTAAATAATTGATATCATGAATAATGCGACTAAAGGGAATAAATGTATTTTAATAATCAGAAGAGCTCTTCGGAATATCTATTAATCCGGAATCGAGATGAAAATGATATTTTTTGAAAAATGTTTGTTGCTTTGAGAGGAAATGCTGCAGACGCATTTATTTTGCATATTAAAGGACAGAGTCTCGGCTGGAATTAAAAATATTGAAATATAGCTTGTTTGACAAGCAATTAAGCATAATTTTCTTGTTGTGAAGACGACAATGGTTGCAAGAAATTGAATGTTCCGCATTAATCACAAGAACAAAGGCAAAGTTTTACTTTATTAATGACTGTGTCATGTTGCTCCGATGGAAAGGCCTTGCCTGCTTTCTTGTAAAAGAACGCAGGAGAAATATTAATGAAATCTATTTTAACAATACCGTGGCGTTTTAAACTCTGCATGAAGTAAATGCTCAAAATTTTCCATAATGAATTTAATACACATAAATAATATATATACAGCTTTATTAATTCCTTCAAGAAATGTAGCAATTCTTTTAAATTACTTTCGTAGTTTATTTAGAAAACATATTAATATTGTGCTTGAAATAACTTGTTTACTTTCTTTGTTTAAAAAAGAAACGTGAAATATTTTTTCTCTTTTCATAAAACAGTCTTACAATAGATATTTTATTTTTCGTTATGATTAGCGCTTAAGGTGACCAGGGACATTCAGAATCATTTTTTAAAATTTTCAGCTAATCAATTTGAAATTTTTCAAGAATTAATAAAAGCACTATATAAGAGAACTCACAAAATTTCACTGCAATATATTTATTAATTTCTGAGTTACGGGTACTACTAATAACTATTAATGGCCTTTATGATAAATGTTCTAGGGATTTCAATTTTTGTTCAAATTTCATGGCATTTTATATACGCATGAAAACATATACGGAAAATAATTTTTGGCATTCATACAGAAGTTATTTTGTTATTAAAATGTAAATATCTTCTTCCATATCAAATATAGTGCTTATTTTTTTACAAAATCAATATTTTCGGGATATTATGTGTGTTGATTTTGAAATTCCTTTTTGAAACATAAAAATTAATCTCAATTTTTGTTTGAAAAGGATTAGAGTAACTAATAAAAGAAATTAGAGTGATTTCGAATCATTTTGGAGCGGCTAGAACATTTATCATAAAGGCCATTAACTTTTATTAAAAATTACATTTATACCCATGACTCAGACATCAATAAATATATTTCAGTGAAACTTTGTGTATTCTATCATATGGTGATCTTATTAATGTCTGTAAACTTTCAAATTGATTTGCTCAAAATTTTAAAAAATGATGTTGAAGGTCCATGGTCGCCTTAAATTGCTATTTCGATACAACATTTGTTAAAAGGTTTTAAATACTTTTGAAACTAAGCTAATTGTTATTTATATGCAAAGCTATAATTTTATATTGTTATTCAACCCTACAATGACGAGTAAACGAGACAGCCCGCTGAAATCGCGGGATGCAGTAGAAAATAGATTGACTTCTAACTTTCGTAAATCGCGGTATAGGTATACACAGCTGGAGGGATGATAAACCACCTTTTTCATAGATTCGTGCTTATAATCATTGAAAAACGACTCGAGTCCAGTAAAAATTTAGTGACATAACACAAGTAACATAACTTATTACTAATATAATAGCCCAGATGTGTCTATCGGTAACGCTCTGACGTCGCCAACAATAAAACTCGTGCCATAGAACTGAAATACGTTGAACAGCATTATTTCATTGTTAGAGAACCTAAATTTCAGTAATTTTAAATCTAAAAGACTAATTGTTCTAATTTCAAATTTAGTAGCTCTAAAATAGTGAAATAAAATTTGTTGTCCATTGATATAAAATTTATCTCGCTATGATCAATAGTTCCAGAGAAATTTTAAATTATATTAATCATTTATTTCAAATTAATTTCCGTTTTTTAATAGAAAGTAGTAAATTACGTCAGTGGTATATCATGCGCGTGATATAGTTTGGAGGCCACGATGCATCTAATTATTTATTGCGATCGTGATGATATAATTCGATAATATTTTTTGGCAACGTTAAAATTTACACAAAGACATCTGAAGTACAAGGAAAAATGTTGAACAACGAAAAATACTTCACACTGAATGTTATTTACCAAGAGGTTTTTTTGAATAAGGAAATATGTAAAATTAAAAAAAAAATATTTCCTGTCATAATACATATGTTTATTTTATTTGTTTTCAATCAATGTTAAACATTTCTCTCGCATATATATCTATTTAAACACGTCAGATTTGACGGGAAATCTCTCGAATGAAGAGGCAATTTGCACCCGTCATACCATGACGGGTGATTTTCTAGTAACATAAGATTAACAGAAATAAAGTATAAAGTAATATCTTTCTTAATCTTATATGGCGTAACTTAATACTAATAACCAAAAATGCTCCAAACCTATTGTGCAAACGTACTTTTTTTCCGTGACGATTTATGTTAAAAGTAAATAGATATTCTTAACACATTTTCAAACTATGCATAAAATTTTAATGCTAACTTCTCTTGTCTACAATGTATTTCATCTATGAATATAAATTCATTCTAAGTTTATATAGTTATTGAGTTATGTGGAATATTAATTTAAACAGTTCATCTTACTTATATTCTTAAAATAGCTTCATGACACATTTTTAAATAAAAAGTTTAGAGAATAGATTTCATGTTATTACTGATTTAATTTCAAATACAAAAATAGAATTTCATAAAACTAAATCTTTCCGTATCAAATCAGAATTTCTATGACCTTTGACTGATTCACCTTATGCATACTTCAACATCTACACTGAATTCATAAACATTTTCATGACAAATTATATTTAGATTGGAAAGCAGGTTTTTAGTATGAAAATATGATACAAAAAAAGTAGAAAAGAAACTACAGTAAGTAGAAAGATTCACGATTGTTTCTGCAAGACATCAGTTTAAACGATAATTAGAAATTCAAATATTAATTCAAGAGGAAAACTTTACCATGATTCTACGGTGATTTTTGAATTGGAATCCTAATTTAAGATTCCTTACATCAGTATTGGAATCCTAAAATGCTAGACAGGAATCTTTTAGCCTTGGGATGCCAGAAGAACACGATTTTAATAAATGATTCAATGAAAAGTAGATATTTGTGATATGAGTTTTTATTTACCACTATTTTGACAGGAAATAAATTGTTTAGTAACTAATGACTTCATTTATTTGAAATTAAAGTGTTATTACAAACGATAACTTATCGATTTCAAGCAAATCTATTTATTCAGTCATTGATGCTTGTTGGTATGTAGAGATTTAACAATTATGTTTGTGTAGGGAAGTATTAAGATTTGCGCATTTACCTATAGTTAGTTATTTTAGTTTACTAATAATTACGGTTAGTTTACTATCACTTAGTTTTGTGACAATTACCAACTTAAACGTACCACTTGACAACTAAAATTTTCTGTTTAATTAGTGATAATCATGTTTTTTGCAGAAAGCAGGCCAATTCAAAAGCTTTGAAATCATCGTAGATTGCTATAATACTAGAAAAATTTCAGACCATCATTAAAACGAATTTAGCAAATTAGTGTAATGATAGTAATGGCAAGATTGGTAAACTGGGTTCTTAATTAGATGCATTTATACAATTAGAAAATATTTTCAAGATACATATATGCAGCTGTTTTCGCAAAAGAACACAGAAAAAACCCATTTCTACTTTTTATGAAAGTTAACTATTGAATTATTAGAATTAGTTTGTTGCGTAACGGATAGGAGCTGGGTCAGTTTTCCACTGGAAGCTATGCACACTTAGAAACAATTTGAATTAACGAATCAGAAATCATAAAATTTTGGTAGGGTTCGGAACTGCGTCTAATTAAAGATACTGCTTAGCGACGGATTCCGAAACTAGTACTTTTGGACGATTTTACACCGGAAAGGGGTGTCAGGCAATGGGTCATATGAGCGCATTTCCGGAGTTCTTTGTTAGATCACGCTAAGTAAAATGTCAACATCTCCCCTTCCATTCTTCACTTTCCCCTATTCTGATGAAAATAACTCGGCCCGGCGCATGCGCAAAAGCGCGGAGGGTTTCGGAATCCGTTGCTAAACAATACCTGCACATTTGCAGAATTGTTATAATCTTTGCTATATTTGATTTAAACTTTGTTAATATTGCCTCCGATTCCTCCACTTGCGTGCGTCTGCGGCCCTCTTTCATGCTGGAATGCATTCTCCCTGGAAGGTCAGTTAATGTTCAGAAGCCAAAGTGGTGACGGGATTCTTTTGGCGTTGAATGAATGAATTAATTAATATAGCTGTTGCTAATTTTCTAAGAAGCAATGGATGAATGTAACATGCGTTTTCTAAACACAACCATTTTCCAATGCTCGAAACCTGCTGACAGCAACATAAAGTTTTTTGAATAAGATAAAGATGGTTTATTTTTATAAAAATTTGATGCAGAAAAAAATTGTATTGGATATGAAGTTCAATGAAAAGAAATAAACTCGCTGTCAAGCAAAGTACACAATGCGCTGATAGCGTAAAATGATTCCGTTTTCGTGAAATCAAAGCCTACAGCATTATTAAATTCCAAAAGCACTTGACAGTATTCTTATAATTAAATTGCTTTCAATTTTTAACAGATCTCCAGAAATGATCCAAAATGAAATATGATTTTAAAATGGAACTGTCCAAATTCGGTAATGAATAATTGAAAATATGACCAAGACTGTGCAAAAATGGGGTGAATTCGTTTCAACTTGCTGTATTCTTCTTTTAAATTTAGAGAATAAATCTGAAGCATATATACACATTTGATTGCAGATAACTGGCCAAGTTGTCTCAAACCATTTGTTCTTTTAGATATTAATTCTTTCAAAAAGTTACTTTTGGTATTTCAAGGAAACCAAGTTTTAATCTAAAACTAGATGCACGAAATAAAATTTAATTTTTTTTTCAAGTACTTAAATATGTGCTGATTTTTCACTAGAAAACGATACAAACATTATTGTTAAATTCAAAGTTATAGAAGCTGAACTGTTATTTGTGCACAGTTGTTTGAAAACTGCTGGCAAAGGCAAAGATTTCACTGGTTCATATTGAGAATATTATCTTTACAAATCAACAGTCATTTTTGCCACCATGACTTAGCATTTTCTTGTTTACATAACAATTTTTAAACAGAATGTGAAGTAAAAGCCGAATTTGTTGCTCTCGCGAAAGCGCGTTTTAAAATCAAAGCTTAAAATTTTATTACGAATAATTTATCTGAATTTTTAAGCTTAAAATCTTAATGCTGTAATATTAAGTATCACATTTATTTTAAAACTTAAATATATCACGTGGATAGTTATAATTCCAAATTAGGATTATGAAATGTGTTTAAAAAGTTTAGGGAGTAACAATGCAACAGGTTTGTAGATATGAAATTAAATGTTTTAGGTAATATGTTTATGAAACGATAGGCAATAGAAATATTAGTTTTTAATGAAAAGTAAATGAATGGCTTGTGAATAAATCATTAACCAGTTTCAAAACGGAATTATTGCTTTGTATTCTGGTGACTTCAGATATTTTTTCCTAAAATATATTTTAAAGGGACTCAGTACTTAAAAAATGGGCCAAAATATCGATTTTTATTTTATTCACTCATTTCATTGGTCTTACCCTTCTACTGATTGTATCAAAAATTTAGAGTTGTTCCTTTAATGTTTCAGAAGTTATTTGGAATTTTTTTTTTTCGATTGGCATTTGAAAAATATTCAGAAGCGAAAACTTTAAATGGCCTTTTCTCCCTATTAGGTTTTTCTTCACTTTCATGTTTTAAAAATGTCAAGGGCTTTTTCCTGTTTAAAATAGGGCTTCCAACTTTTTCTGTAAATTGTTTATCATTATGTATGATAAAACAGGGCATGCAATAAGCATTCACTTGTTTATTCTTTTATATACAAAATAAAAAAGTGAGATATTGCTAAATTTCCTCATTTTTAACTATACGTAACTGTAAAAATTTTATATTAAATTTATTCTATCGCATTATTGTATAATGAAATTCATATAGTTTTGTGTAATAGATTTCAGTAAACTAACATATAAATTTTAGGGCAGAAAATATTCATATTTGAGAAAGTAGTAGCGAATTTTTAAAAAAAAAATATGAATATTTAAAAAGAATTTAAATTTCAACTAAAACGGCTGATCAGAACAATTATTTTTCTTTTGGAAGTGATTTTATTTGAATGTTAAGTTACAATGCTATAAAAACTTTCTTAATAATACTTAAAGTAATAAATTATTGAGAAAGTACTCTTAATGTTATAAAATAGGAAATGTGCATATTAAGATTTAATAAAATGATTTAAAAGTTGCTAACATTTTTGCAGTGGTTAAAATTTTTATTCATTTTAAAATATTGAGTAATACAGATTTATAACTGGTAATTATAAAGAAACATTTTTGTTTTCAAATTTTTATACTAGTTCGATTCTAAAGATTTGCAATAGCCTCAAAAATATATGGAAATAATTTTTTAAATTTCTATATAACTTAAGGAAAATTTTATTTAAATAAGGAAAAAGAAAAAGATTTTCCTCACTTAACTCATATTTTAATGTGATTCAATTATTTTTTGATTATTAATCCTTAAAACAGCTATACACACATGCCATTATTTTTATTAATACAAAGGTACATTTCAGAGATCATTTATCTTTCGTTAATAAAAAGATATATTTTATTACAAGAAAAATAACAAAAATTGCCTAGAAAGCAATTTTTTAAAAGCATATTTATTTAATAAGAGCTTTTAGCAAATTGTGTTAAAATAATTTGTGTCCTGTTTTATACATCATAATGAATAACTATATTCTTCAAATCTATAGAAGTTTTATTTTCTTACATGGAGAGTCATTTATCCCGGGTATTTGTGCCATAAAATCTAATCTGAAGACTTTTCATATAAATTATGAGAAAGCTTATTTATTCATATGATAATTTATAAATGACCGTTAATATATAATAGTAGATATCTGAGTTATCACTATACTCCTCATGTAATTAAATATTTACTTTTTCAACTTATCGTCGAATAAGTTTGCGTTCATCACACTTAAGGTTTCCGCAATATATTTAATTAAAAAATAACTTCATATAATAAAATATGTTCTAAAATATCCATTTGAATAGAAATTGAACTATAAAATGCATTTTTAATAATTTGAGAAATTTTATTTTATGCACGGATATACTTATGCCATATATTTATTTATACAGTAATATACTTAAAATATTGTATCTGTTTATGATGTTTCCAAAAAATTTCTTAATCGAATATATTGCGAAAATGTTGGACTATGATTTTTTGCTTAGATCTGTGCGTATGCGAGATATGGGTATTGTATGATAGAAACTATGAATTTAAAAACATTTCGTTATTCTTCACTTACAGTTTATATAAAGCTTTCTTAAACTACTCGGGTTTTTTGCACCTATTTTTCTTGAATAATTATTCATTCTTTCATTTAAAATTAGATAATCGAACTTATTTTTTAATGAAATGTTCAGCATTCATGCAAAATTATTTCAGGTATTTCTTGATAACAGTGTGCTCCTAAACTGATGTATAATTTCACCAGAGACTTCTTTTCTTGCTGGTCAGTTAATCATGTTCAAAATGTGAACTGCAATATATTTTTATTTAGCATGAAATGCAAAGTATTGTTCATTTAGAATTAAAAATGGACTTCAAGAATACT
>BGPR01054461.1:0-10203 GCA_013235015.1 Araneus ventricosus
TACGGCCTATAAATTTACTTTATACGGATGCAAAAGTAATTTTTTTAAACAACTTGTTATTATTATTCTTACTTAAATTATGTAAGAAGTTTAAAACGTAAACTGTTTTATAGAATATGATACAAGATAATGAATGACCTTTGACATTATCAAAACCCGTTTCAACAATTTCAAACATGGGATTGCTTAACCTTGAGAATTACTTTCTTTCCTTTTTGCTACACAAATTTCATTAAGAAAATTTCTTATGTAAATTATCAATATTATTTTCTCATTAAAGATATACCCCGTATTCCTAGAATATTTTAATGCTACCACATCGTTTGTAAAGTAATTTTTTTCCCAATATAAATCGCATGTTTGCGGAGAGAAATATAAGTAAAAATAGAAAATTTTTAAACAGCCTAATACAAAACAGAAACGAAAATAAGGCCTGGAAAAACATCTTTGAAACTAATTGAAGTAGTTGTTAGATTAATTAATTATAATTGACTGCAAATAAACTAATGCAATCATACTTACTTTATGAATAACAGTCTTAAGTGATATTGGCAAGATATCTTGATGAACATAAACACTGAAACTAAATACATACAATAGTATATACTTCAACGTTTTATGATTATGAATTGCTGTTAAATGCAAACAAAAAAAATCCCTTGATATTCCTCATGAATTTTGTTCAGCTTAAAATATCATAAGATCGATGAATAATGTGGAATAATATGATAATATCAAACTATTTACTTAACCATGGATAATGATGGGTATTTGAATTCATGTTATGAAATTATCAGCAAAAATATTTAAAAATTCATTGATTACATTTTATAACCAGTTTAATGTGCATAAGAAAGAAGGAGCTGATTGAAGTGTTCAGATCGAATTCCTGCCCTATTAAAGATAAAAAATAATGATATTAATTTCATACAAATGCTTGAACTAAAGTAAGAATATATTAAATTCAGTATAAATAAAAGATATTGAGACGAAAGAGAATTGTTATGACTCAAGGATAACATCTTCTAGAATTACAAAATGTCTCATCTTGCTAAGTATATAAAATTCACATAATCGTATTTCACAAGAAATAGCAATCTATTCTAAAGAAAATGACCTGTTCAATCGTTAAGATCTGACCAAACGTGTTAGTTATATCGAGATTAATAAAGTTGCAATATTTTATAAATCTATTTTTAAAATCAACGTTTAGTTAATTTACTTAACTATGTATCCAACCAATATTTTAAAATATTTTATTTCCCTACTAAAGAAACTGATCCTCTGGTCATATTTATATTCATGTTAAATTCGTATTTAATATTTTATATACTATCTTGCGGATGGCAAATTAAGAATCTTCATATAGTCGGTATTTATGAGTTTCTTAATTCGAAAGATTTTATTCAATACTAACTGATTTAACCGGCATTTATTATATTTTCATGTAATTAAAGTATGTTAGGTAAAAAATTAAATATTTAATTAATTGTCACGAAACTTCCTCTTAAAACTTCGTCATGCTTTCAGTATTTTTGAGCAAAATTTGAAGAAAATCTATTCAGTTGTTGAATTTCTATTGCCTAGAAACTATTCACGAGCACCAATTTTATTTTGGTACTTTGCAATTGATAATTTTCACCTGGCAGATACATTTCATGTCAAATCGTTTGGCGCTTATATTTCCAACAATTTGCAATTCTACCTCCTGATAAATATATTAAAAAATGAGGTATTTGAATGCAACAAATTTTACTATCTTGGTTTGGGAAAAAGTGCAAGAATTCAAAACTGGATGATTCAAAATCAGTTCTTAAAGTATAAAGGAAAAAAAAATCGAATGTCATAGTACTATATATGTAAATATTTTAAAACGTTTTCCATTCAGATCTCGTTTTACTTTTCAAAAATAAGTGATTCCCCCATAAAAATTAGTTCATAACCTAAGTATAAATTTCCAAAGGAAATTAAAGCAAATAAATGGAACGTTAATTAATAATAACTGCAAAAATATTTCAATTCATATAGCTAGCAGATAAATTTTAATGAAATATCTTAACAAAAATGTTTTCCCTGTTATTTTTAAGTACTTGTCATTAAAAATCGAACAAAAACCTATGTTGTCAAAGCATTTGTGTCATCTGTATATCAGTTAAGATGTGTAAAAGATCCATAGATATTTCTTAACTAATTCGTATTCGATTTAAGCCTAGTTCATGCTTCACAACTTAATAAATTTAAGAAAGAAATCTAGAAAACCTAACAGCAATTCATTATATGGGTTCAATAAAAGGAATAGTAAGAAAATCTTAATTATGATTTTACTTCTATACTTATTTAATTACCATTTAACATAACGTAAAGTAAATATGATTAATAGATTAATACACTCCGCATAAATCTTTCTATGAATCAGCTGCAATACTGCGAGATCGGCATAAAATCATTCGAATTAAAAAAATAATGAACGCTATGTGGCGACCGATTTCTTTCATTATTCAAGTACATAGTCCATGTACATCCTGTGATGTGTCAAAATTCATGTTGTTCGGTCGTTCGAAATTTAGGTATTTTTAATATATGCTAGAAAAATTATATTTTATCGAATAAGAATGCAGAGGTATCGGAATAAGCACATTTTCTTTAAATCTGCCAACGAATAAAATGTTTTGAAACAAAATCCTTCAAGACTTTTCGAAATGTTTGCTATTTTATTTATTCGTCGTAATTCAAGGGTCAACGGACTTAAACTGACCTCGACTCAGTCCGATATCAGTCATTACCTCGATGACCTATATTTAAAATTCATACACTTAAACGAGCATTTAACGAGTGAATTGTCTGCTTGTAATTGAATCTTTGAATGCAGAAACAACACGAGTCAATAATATCAAAAGCTTCGGAGCTTTAATAATACTGATTAATTTTCTGAATCAATGTTTCAATTTCTTTTTACCTGGTACATTTCATATACTTATGATGTGATTTCACTTGACTCTTGTCATTTCTTATATCATTATGCGAACACCCTTTTAGAATGTGGAAACAACATGAACGCTGTTTTGAAAAAAAAATGATTCATGTGGTTTTCGTAATCAACGATTCAATTACAGTAGAACCCCTCTAATTCGAAATTCCGGTTAATCCGAACCGCTTCTATATTCGAAAATTGTATGTAATTGAAAAGATTACCTGAAAAGATTTAAATATACATACTAAAAACAAAAAGTACTTTTTCAGCGTGCATAATTTTTTACACATTGAAGAAATTAATGCAATTCGCAGTAAGATAAGGTCACTTCATACAGGACATCCATTATTCTAATGAAAAGGGGAGACGTATTCTCTTTCTATTGCTTTTGAATAAAAGAATTCAAGAGACTAGTAATGAGTACTTATAACTTACATTTTTTTTAGCACACATCTTTTTCTTTTCTATTTTGATCGGAATTTCGGATAATCCGAATTTTTTGTAATTCGAACAGGCACCGGTCCAAATTAGTTCGGATTAGCGGGGTTCTATTGTACATATCTGCCTTCTTATAATCTAATGCGTGCCTTTGGAATAGTATGATGAAACCTGGGCCATATTTATCTCTGTAAGGGCCCTTAGACAATGTAAGTTCCATTCTCCTCGCCAGTCTCCAAAATCAGATATTTTTTATAGATTTTGATTTAATCTATATGTTTTGGTCAATGTGGATAGTAACCGATTAAAGTGGATAATCGATTATCCATTTTAACCTGTTATTACCCACAATAACCGACTATCCACATTGATCGTAACATATAAACAGTTTTTAAGTAACAAATATTAGGACAAACTGAAATTACGGATTTAACAAAGCAGAAAATTACGGATCACCTTTCAGAGAGTTGGTTTCTATATGTCTCGCCTATAAAAATATTTGAAATTTAAAAATAATAGAAAAATTACAAAATATTTTTCGGCACGCTTTAAATACTCTAATACAAAGTTTGCCATGACTGTTAAGTCAGTCAGCCAATTGCGAAATAAACCGGATCACGCTGATCTGCAAGCTAATTTGAGAACATTAGGAAATCCCCAAGAATAATGTTCTAAAATTCAAGCGATGTTAGATCTTAATTTGAATAATTTCGAATGCATGGCCCTTGTAAATGAAATGAAACCACACAATTAAATTACCTTCAAAATACAGCAGAAAATATGGAGGGGACCAAAAGGGCCCGTTCCCAATGCCCCCCCCCATGGCATTTACCTACTTTGCCTATTTGATAATCCAGTCGAGATGAAACGACAAAAATGATAAAACAAATATGTATGATGAAAAAAAGCAAAGATTAAAGAAAACCTCATTATTGAAATAAAAAGAACAAATGCTTTATATTAACCCTTAAACCCTGATTGTTTTAAAATTGTTTTTAAATATTTTTTTACTTTTATTTCTTGAATAAAACACGAGGAGATACTTTTTAAAATCCTGTTTTGTTTTAAGTATGGTTTACGGCTAAAAAACAGTTTGTTACCAACTGAAAACATTAGGCTTTATTTCAGGAAAAACATTTGCTTGATAAAATTCTCTAATGTCAAACACAGATGAATTTTAATAAATACTATTAAGTATAAGGAATTTTCTTCAATATTTGTAGAATAAAATAGGTATTCCCAAGCGTACGAACACAGCAAAAAAAAAATGCAGCCTCAAGTGAGATACATCAATTTATTTTTATTTTTTTATCAGCACTCAGGCTGTCATCTATGTGTTGCAAGTTGATATAATAACATTTTCCTGTTGGCAACAACAGGCATTACAGCTTCAGTCTTATTCTCAAGATTTCAGGAGACAAAATTGAGTATGTTGCTTAAAGACAACACAAGGCGTTTAAGGGATAAGTATGATTAACCCTAAGCAATAAAAAAAGTATTAGATTTTTCCTGCATTCTGTAATCATTAAATAGCTTGAGGAAGCTTAGCTTAGAAAGCGTGACATCAAAATTATATGAAGCAACAAAACATAAGTTAATTAAAAAAAATGTATTATTGGATATAAATTCGAGGAATAATTTGTTTTTGCTTTTTCGTTATTCTTTATAGGAGATGAAACAAAGTTAAACACGTGTTCTATGAATTTGAGATCTTTTAAATTTGATATATATTAAATTTGATATTTTTTATTGTTAATGATAAGCATTAACAGATATAAATTTCACGTTATATTGAAAATATTCTTTATACTGTCTTGTGAGTTAACACAGGTGTCTTCATAGATGTTTCGGCATAATTACGGAGACAAAGGTCCAAAAGTCCATCAATTAATAATTTTTACAGACTTCATAAAAATTTAGAAATCATAACAAAGGCAGGAGTAATTTAATTTCATTTATAGAAATATGATGAACATTTCCAATTTAATAACGCCACTTTATGAATATGTATCGAACTGATATAAAATAACTGTAAAAATGATGCATAATTTGACTGAATGAACTTTTTTCGAACACAGTTTCTGCTGTGTGCTTCAAAACATATAAGATGTTGCCGAACTTAGAAATTAAATTGCTTGTCAGAAAAGGGCCGCGGTGGCCTAGTGGTAAGGTCTCGGCTTTGGGGCCGGAGGGTTCCAGGTTCGAGACCCGATTCCACTGAAGATCCGCCGTGTATGGGGCCTGTTGCACGCTAAATCATACGTAGTGGCCAAACGTCCTCCCGTTGGTGTGGCGTGGAAGTTTGGAGAGGGGGGTGCCAGCTCAGATGTCGTCCTCGTCATCTGACCGAGGTTCAAAATTACGAGGCCCGTCCCAAAATAGCCCTCGTGTTGCTTCAAAACGGGACGTTAATATAACTAAACTAAACTAAGCTTGTCAGAAAATACATTTAACCCTCCAGTGGTCTCAATATTTAAGAGATATGCATGCGTGGAAGCGGTGATCTGGTGGTAACATCTCGGCTGGAATGTTCCCGATCCGATTTCATCTAATTAGATGCTTTCAACGGATTCGAATTTTTCTTGCGAACGCTCAGCTACATTTTCATTAGGACTAATTATTATAATTATAAAGGAAAAATGATGTAAACCGGATGAGCCTATCATTGAATAGATTTAAATTAGCGAGTTATATTGTAACCATTTATGGATGAAAAGGAGTGCGACTATATATGGAAAGATTAATATTGGATATATAAAATTAATATTTCTATAAATCTTTTCTCTAAGACAATTTGTAATCGAAAAAGGAATCCATGGTAAATATTATTAATTTTCAGTTCTTTGAAGAATTAAAATCTCTTTTTGATTTTTTCGAATTCACCTTATCAGGTTTTGCTTTTATCAGATCGCAAGTTCGAATACCAAATGCTGCCAAAAATATTAGAAGTAAAACTGCACATTAAAAACAGTCTTTTTTACTATCCTAAGATTATAAACGCAATAGATAAGCAAAGGGTGAAGAGAAAATAAAACATGCCGAAAAATATGGTTAGTTAAAACTGAATCTTTATTTTTAATGATATCACGTTTTACGAACTACTGATTTTGCGAACCTTCTTGGCCATCTCTACTTATAAAAGGCAATGTTTGCGTGTGTGTGATGTCCAGACTTTTATCGCACTTACAGCCTTGAATTTTGGAACATAGGTAGTCTTAATGGTGAAACAATGCACCTCGAAGCCCGAATTTTAAAATTTAATCTGGAAAATTTTTTATTTAATATTTTGTGTTGTTTTGGACGATTTTTCGCACTAATTTCTCAATAGCATGGTTTAGGATAAATGTACGAAAGAAATAGATACACCATCGGAAAGAGCAAACGATTTCCGTTCTAATTAAGTTTGTTTTGAACGTCTAAATTAATTTGCTGAATTTTGAGAAATTTTTGAAAAATAGTCACTTTTATGGTAATTTTTTATTAGGATTTCTGAAAATTCTCGCATCTGACGTTTTTATAACTCTATCATTTTCATTTTTTTCAGCTCATAACTGAAACGTTTCTGTCGTATTTAAAAGAAGAACGGTTAAAATATCTTTTTCTGTTTTTTTAAAATAATTTTTCTCTGATGAGTTCAAACAGTTTTTTTGCTAGCGAGATTTCTCGTGAAACATTCTCCGGACGATTCCCAGAATACATTGTTGCAATTTCATTGGCTGGTGCGTGACCTTCCTCGCGGCAGGTGACGTCATATATTATCGCGTTCTTCTCGGTAAATGAATGACTTCGATAATTATTTTCGGCAGTGTCTTATCGTGTTTCTTTGCCTCGCATATTTCGCTTGCTGGCTAATAATGATTCTCACGTTGCAATTTTTAATATAGTTTTGGATTAACGTATTCTGTACTGTTTTCCTAAAAATCAATAATGTTTATCTTTTGTTTTCAAACTTTTTTCATGTCATTGTGGGCGAGTTTTTCTTCTTTTTTTTTCATTTTGTGGAAGTTCTGATTACATGGGCAACGCCTTGCACGTACTGTTAATACACAATAAAGTCAGCCTGACTCCACTGTATATAGAATGCGATTCATATTGCAGAGTTCGATGAACATGTGAAGACATCTTCCGTTCTCATTGTTAAAATGAATTAATTCAATATTTATTTAGTCACAAAAGCAAACACTGGAATAACGCTGACTTCACCATAAAGCATGTCAAAACAGCTCTAGCATATCTTTCCCGACAGTTAGTTTATTTGCCATTGACGAAAGTGCCATTTTGCTTATGGGAAAGGAAATGGTCTACGGAAGTGTCACGTTCTGCAGAACGTGGAACATCTGTCACAATTAACTTCGAGGAAATAATAAATTTACAAGCATTATTTCTCATCGGACGAAAGCGGAATTTTGGTCATATTTGATTTCTGATGAGTCAGAGAAATTTTATTGTCACATCTCTTCAAATAGCCATTATTTGTTTCTTGTGATAACGAAGTAGAAACAGACGACTTATGCTGGAGAAAAGTTAATTTATTTCAAACAAAGAGAACATTAAAGGAGGATAACTGATAATATTTTGTTTGTTTTCTTTTTTCTGAACATAACGCGCATGTTTTTCTGTCACCAGGAAATGCTTTCTTTATACGAAATGTGCTCTATATGAGAAATGTACACTAATAGAAAATATTGAAAATTCAGTTTCATAGTAATAATAATTAAAATAACGTTTTGAATTAAATATTGGGGTTTCTTATTTACAGAATTGAAAAATGCAAATGATGTTAATATTGTTTTATGAAAACTAATTGTATGTCCAAAGAATATAAAGTATCATTATAAGAAAAAAAAAATCGTTAAACAAGATTTTATTTTTAATTCATTCGATCTTCGTAAGAAATATGTACTCTATTAAAAATAATTTAACGTAAAATTTTAAATTAAGTCTCGACATTTAGCTAAGCATTTTGTTTATTTAAAAAAATAAAAAAAAATTTTTAATGAAAAAAATATATTTTACTTTGTTTTCTATGTGTAAATTCAGAATAAAATATTTTTAAAAATGTTTAACAGATATTTTGTTACAAAAAATACATGCTAAACATTTTTAAATCTAATCTGTCTTTTTGGATAATTTCTTTGTTGTTTGTCCAATTTTTTTTATCCAATCTGTTTTTGTTCAAAATATAATATAAATGAGTCAGTCAGAATCAATTCTTTAAAGAAGCAAATTCGCAAAAAGAAATCTCAAATAGGATTTGAAATTTTGATTCCCACATATAATTTTCCGCGTCGCAAACCAAATATTTTTTGGTTCATCAAAATGTCCATGTGTTGTGACAAAAAGTAGTAGCCTTACATACTCCTATTAAATCTTCAAATTTGTCATTTTAATTGTGCCTACTCTTTGTGGAAAAAATATTTTCTACCTTTTCAACTGACATAAACAATAAACATCTCTTAAAACGATAACTAGCTTTATAGCCCGGCGTTGCACGGTCTACCTCGAATAAGAGGATATTCCCGGGAGGAGGAGAGAAGTCTGCCATTCATACTTAAGTTGTAGTAAATTATCAAAATTTCAGTATGATGTTAGAAGAGGACTTCTGTGCTGAAGATGATCTTCAATTGACCC
Source organism: Araneus ventricosus (assembly GCA_013235015.1). Classification (NCBI taxonomy): domain Eukaryota; kingdom Metazoa; phylum Arthropoda; class Arachnida; order Araneae; family Araneidae; genus Araneus; species Araneus ventricosus. The sequence goes on from BGPR01054461.1 coordinate 9,041, forward strand.
TCAAAAGGCCTAAAATTAATTTACATCACTATTTTTTACTAATTATTATTTTTAAATACGAATTACTTAAAAACAAACAAATCACACACACCCTTTGCCTCCAACAACAGCAGCAGATCATCTAATTCCCAGAACTGAAATTATCCAGCATCACCAATTTACCATTACCGGGGATTAAATTATTTGCTTCGTTACAAACAAACAAATTTCACATTTTGTTTTGTTTTATTAAGAATTTAAATTTATTTGTAAATAAACGAATTTTGAATACAATTTGAGTTTAATTGATATTTCTTGCTTCATATTTGTTTATCCCTGATTTTTTTTAAATCTGAATTTTACTTAAAAACCAGTAGCTTTCCAAATTTAGACTCAAATAAAGATACTTTTACTTTTATTTGAGTTTCATTGATATCCCAGGCTTCATGATCGTTTTCCCTTAATATTTTTCTTTAAATCTAAATTTTACTTAAAAGAGAATAACTTTAAAATGTATTTGGATTATTTTTTTTTAAGTTTAAGTTTACTTTCAAATAAGTTAATTTTTAATTTTATTTGAGTTTCCTTGATATTTCTAGCTTCTAATTATTTTTTCATTGATTTTTTTTCTGTTGTAAACGAATAACTTTAATAGTTTCAGGATTCAGTGGTTCGTGAGAAGATAGAAGGACATAGATACATATGTTTGTCGACGTTCAGCGTTTAATATATAAGATAAGTGTGAATTTATTATAAAGTCACGTTTTTTAATTTTGGAAAAATATTGAAAAAGGCAAAATTTCAAAAATTACCTACAATATCATACGTCACAGTAAATTCATATACTTCAGTTTTTTGAAATTATTGTATATGGTAAATATTTTATTGGGATACATAGCCAGCTGGTTGTGACTATCAGTTATTTTTCCGTGTTATATTACTTCTATGGGCACTTTAAAGGACCTTTTTACCCTGGATCATCAACAAAACCAATTTCAGGCCCTCCAAAAACTGTCTTTTGTTCATGCAATTTGATGTAATATTTAAGCTCGGATCACATTTTGTTAAACAGATGTAAGTATTCTATAAGAAAGAAAAAAACCACGTTTTTGAAGGAATTTTCTTTCAACCGAATTACAGGAATCATACAAGAAATTAAAACCAGAAACCTTTTATTCTTGCTT
>BGPR01054462.1:0-10203 GCA_013235015.1 Araneus ventricosus
AAATTATGAAGAGTAATGATATTTTAAAAGAATATTAGTTGCTCTCTAGAGTGTTCATATAAAGAACCACAGAAATAAATATTTTAGATAGAAAAATTAATTCAAAACTTTCCGTGAATTGTTGTATATTGAAATATATCTCTACAATAACTCACTCATAATTCATCTTTAGTTAAAGAGACCTTGTAATCAAAAATTTACTCTATATCGATTTATAAATTAAGAGTCTGTGTACTTCCTACTTCTAAAGGATTGATATGTATTCAACTTCCTGTGAATTCGTGCATTCTGAGTGCATTTCCTGTAGGCTTATCATGGAACTTTAATTGCGACGTTACCTTTCAAAGCTTTAATCACAACGCATCCTCAACTGAATTTAATGAGGTCCGGAATTTGATTTCCATTGCAATGAAACCATAATTCGCAATTCCCGATACCTGATGATTATTGACTTCTCGAATATCTGCACTGCCACCTTGTTAAGGTAGAGCTCTAGAAACCATTTATTATATTCAGCATTTTTAATAATTTTTTATATTTGTTAATATCCTTAATTGCGTTTAGATTAATCATTGTCATTCACTCGTATTGAAGAATGAACAGATATTTTAGAAAAAAATGAAGAAAAATATATTATTGCGAAGGAATTGAAAATATCGTATTGTAAAGGAAATAATATATTTATTGAGTTACAGTTTATGGAATTGTATTGTAGATTTTAATGTTACAAATGGCTGCGTGTCGCCACCAATAATTTGTGAGGTTATTTAGTCAAAGAAATTAATGTTTAAGGAAAATGAGTCTATGTAATAGAAAAAAATTTGATAATCAGATTAATCATCCAATTATTGGCTTTTCTAATTTTTGTAATAGTATTGTAATAACGTAATTATCTTATCTTATTATATATCGTCTTTGTATATGTACATGAGTTTCTTCTGAATAAAATTGCAAAATTCAGAAATTCACCATACTTAAAAGAAAAAATTCATAGATAAAATATTTTCAATATAAAAAAAAGATGACAAAATCTAACATGATAGCATAATATTTAGTATTTAATTTCATCGAAAAGTTTTCTTCTTATAAAACAAAACACTGGTTTGTAAGACATATTTATCTAAAGAAGCTACGATACAGAAGACTTTAAAAGAAATTCGATATCTTCAAATTTTTTCTCTGAAATACCTATTGATTTGGTAGCCTAAATGAGTGATTGAACAAGACGTACTCAAAATGTCTACTTATAGATCAAAGGAAATCGAACTGATGAGCTTATATTACCAAATTCAGGATTCGGTTACATTACTCCAAGAAAATGACAAAGGTCAGAAGTTCTAGAACGCAAATATATATAAATATTCAGTTGTATACACCTGTAAGAGCTTCATTGTTTAGGGTATTCGAAAAAGGTCATATCTTTAACTAATCTTCTAACATAAATGTTTTAGCATTACTTTAATTTCCAATGTATGTATTGAAGTACGTTCTTTTCTAGTAATCCGCAGATCATGGCACACTTCTGAAACAGTACCATAACCCTTCTTTAAGCTCAATATTTAATAGATACACACTACGGCACGATATAATTTTTTTCAAACAATAACTCAATAAATTTGGCAATCCACAAAATTTTAATGGCAACCCTAAAAAACGAAAAATGAATGTTTCTCAAGCGAAACTTCCAAGCGCTATCCACTCAAGCGCTATCCAAGATGGCGGCCGTTTATCTAGCATTTTAACGGTTGACGAACATTTCGTAAGTTTGAGGGGGGTGAGATTGTATCTTAATCTTAAGTCTAAAGAGTTGTTGCGTCTAACGGAAGGTTAATTTAAGAAGTCGATTCTTCCGCGTAAGGCAATGTACAAAGTGATTACAAAATAAGTATCGGCTTTTGAAATGATATAGCGTCCAAAATATTAATAATATACTTCAACTCTAATGGGGAAGAAAAAGTTGATGAATTTTTATTTCTATAATTCACACATTTCTATGCGAGCCATCAGATGTAGCACAAACGAATTATCGCTTCAAGCAGCAACAGGAAAGAAAAGGTTTATTTTTATCTAAAGACACTGGATTGATCGTTATGGTACTGACAATGCACCACTTTTTAGGTGACCCCCAAAGTTCCCAGATTTTGCAGTTTGCAATTTTTATATTTGGTGTTACGTTAAAGAACTATCTATGGAAGGTAATATTCATGCAATTTATTTACTTGAAAATACCTCAATCAAGTTGTGATTCATTCTAGCTGTTCCTGAATTTCCTGCTTTAAGCTGAATCAAGGGTTCAATAAAAATTATCCCTGGAAGTTATTTTGCAGTATATTGGGACTAAAAGTGCAAAACCGGACATTGCGCCCTACAAATGAGTAATTAACACCTCAGTTATAGGCATTCCTTCATTCTTATTCTGTTTAGTTTTGTAGTATATATGGACTTACGCAACGGGAACTAGGGAAAGCTCATTTTTTAAAAATTAGCTATTAGGGCATCAATAATTGTCTTGTTTACTCTATGTGCCCCATTTCTAGCAACATTGAGTGAGCTTCAAAATCGTCTTTCTGACGCATTTACGAGCAACCTTTTGGAGGAGAATTGTATTAGAGTATAGACGTGTGCTTCGTAACGAAAGGAAGACATTTAGAACATACGCAGCTTTTCGAATAAAAATTTAGAATGGTAACGTTTTTTCTGCAATATTGTTTATTTTCATAAATGTAATATTTTTTGAATTATGGACGAGTTTTCTGCTTTTATTATTTGCATTAAAGTAGGACATCTTTTATTATTTCACGGAAGAATTGCTTTTATTATTTGCATTATAGTATCGACTTCCGGTGACAATGCTAAGTCAATGGGAATCTTCGAAATTTCAATACTCTGTTTGAAGATGTTACTGTTTAAAGTAGAGCTTTATAATATTATGTTAAGGATACTTTGAAAATATTCAATTTCATGTTCCTATTGCTGTAGCTCTCAATGTTTACTTAAAATAAGAGCCTAATTTTGTGGAAAGGCTATCATAATTACTTTTTATCGCTTTTTTGGGCGACTTCCAAGATTTAATTGGCAGTTAAATTTTTAACCATACGAATTTAGATAATCACTGGCGGCTAAAGTTTTAACCAAACGATTTAGCCAATTACAGTTATTCCATTTGGAGTTTAGCTGTTATAAGAGCTGTTTTCTAAACCGATTTTAACAATAAGGATTACACAAACTCAAAGAACACAGAATTCAATGCTTTGTGTACTAAAAGAACTAATTCTAACTTGGCGCTTGATACAGTATCCAAATGGATTTGGCGTTTGCTTAAATCGGAGGGCTACCGGAAAACGGCCTGTGAATGAAAAAAACAGAAAACTCGTCTATACGAGATTAAACCCAAACGATTATTTTATCATTACCTTTAATTTCTAGTTTCTCTAAATTGTAATTCAAAGAATTGTAACTGCTTGATTACTGATATTCTGCAGTTTCATTGCATTGTATTTTATTCAGAAAATCGATAAAAATTATTTTAACATGAATTCAACAAAATTAAAAATAAATTCTCAACAAATTATTAATGCCACTTATGGCATTTCTACTTATCAATATTGTCTTCAAGGTTTAATTTATCGAAAAAACATTATCAACTTATCATTTTCTTACTTAAAATTCTTTGAAAAACAGGCCGTATTTTTTGACAGGTGTACATCTTTTCATATACTTTCTTTTATTATTTGATTTTAATTGAAGTGTTTAAGTTTAAAAAGTCATGCATAGAACTTTCTCTGAAATGTGTATTTTAAGTGTTCTAATTAGAGAATTTTTAAAATTTATCAAACAATCACGATTAGACATAAAATATATCTAGACTTAATTATTTACCAGATATTAATAGAACATTTAGTGATGCTTTAATAAAGTAAAAAATGCATACAGATTGTTGATTGCATTTTTTTTCTTAGAATAGTAATATATTGTCAGAAGCAAGAAATTATTTCAACATAAGATCTTTGCGCAGACGCTTTTTTTCTCTTCTGGAACGTAGTTTTGAATCCGGCAACGAACGTACTGTAACTAAATTAATGTTCCTTAGGTACGTTTACTTTTCAAACTTAATGCAAAGCTAAATATGCGCTTTGAGGATAAATTAAATATTGCTTTGCTTCTAATCAATAAAATAATTCGCTAACTAAAGGAAATGGAACATAAAAGAGACAGTATTCATTATTTAAATAATGCATCTTCTTACTTAGAATGATTGCTTTCAACAAAATGGCGCCGTATATTCAACTATTTTTATTAACGAATGGTTTCTATAAAGGCAAGGAAGAAAAGGTTTTGAAAAGGCATTCTTGGAAAGGTCTTTTACAATTCATTAATTTCCGAAAATTTTAATATGCTGCTATTAAATATAAATAAATATACCAATAATGGATTTTATGTAGAGAAAAGTTGTTTATAATTTTTTTTATAGAATAATGCTTGGCTCCTCATTCTAGTTCTTCATACCATTCATTTGGGCTCTAGATCCAAGTGTATAATTTTATCAGATATATGCAAGCTGAGTTACCTAAACAGTTTCTATGTCTCTTAAATTATTTTGATTTCATTTAATGATTATTGTTTAGAGTTATAAATAATTACTAGCTGGGCCCACGAAGAGTATCTGTGCTCCGTTGTACGTACACCAGGTCAAACTAACTCTTTCAAGCTCCTGACGTTTTAGCTCGCCAAAAATCTAGAGAGCTTCAACTTTCGCCAGCAAATATCCAAGCTGGCGATTCAGCACTCCAAGAAAATTTGCTGAAACAAAAAAAGACACCAAGTGGTGTGCGTATAACGGAAAAGTAACCAATATACAATATGTACAAAATAAAGTTCCATGATGTTCACCTCAATTTGTGAATTAACACGATTTTAACCTATTCTGATTCGAACTATTTTGACTTCGATCCGAACGGTCTTTGGTTCGCCTAAGTCTTTCTGCTTCATTTCTAACTAATCTCTTTTGAATAATTTCACACAAAATTTCATTAAGAAATAGTGTTTACGTCTTAAACTATTTTTTTTTCGAGAAGAAGTTGTTTTACAACCGAACGAATACAGTTGCAGGCTATGCCTATGAAGTTAAGCCTAACATGGAGGAGGCTACCGGTTTCTTTCGTAAACAAACCAATGCCATCGGCAAAAGGGAAATTAACATCTTTTTTTGTGCCACGTACGTTCGCAATTTCTATAGATAGATGGAATAATAGACCCATACACAGCAGTATGAATGAATTTCATTGCAACGGTCGTATTTTGACGTTTTTGTTGGAACATAATTGCAATTTAAGTCATTAAACGCATTTATTTTATTTGTCTCAAATTTGTAAAGGTGGAATTTCGTAATTGATTTTTCACCTGCCCTTTAAATGTGCTAGAGCTTTGAAGTTTTGTACACTTGTGTGTTTACGATGGCAATACACTATTTTAATATTTTTAGAACTTAATTATTAATTATGGAATAAGAATTTATCAAAATTACACAACTTGGCGCCACCATATGGTAACGAATATAAACAGAATTTGACTTCAAGGTTCCAGTATATTTATAATAATGAATTATAAATTAAGGACTAAATGCAGGAAATAAGTAAAATAAAAAATAATTATACTTTTTAGCATAATTATTAAAAACTGTTTTTAAAAATTTTTATCATTTATTTTTAAATTAATTTTTATGCTTAATTCCCTTTTTTTAAGTGATGCGTTTTATAATTCACCTGAAGCTTTAAATACGGTATTCGTATAATATTCTGCACAAGAAAAAGCTAGAAATGCATTTTTAAAATTGACAAATACAAATCTCGTATTCTGCGTAAAACAAACATACTTATTTCTGTGCGATATAAGTGAGAATTCGTAAAACACCTCTTTCGTCATTAATTTTTGCTATGTTATGGAAATCAGTTTTCTCCTATTTTCTTTCCATTTCTTTTAAAATGATATTCAAACCCTTACAATTTAACATTTCCATTCCTGAAACTAAAATAAGTTTCATTTCCCTGGCTTTGCAAATTTCTGGAGTTCAACTAACCTTATAGATCGTTTTACTTCCCTATCTTGACTGGAAAAAGGGTTATAGACCTTTTCCTTTGTTGAAATTTCCGTCTTAAAAGGATATTTAAAATTTCGACAAGGCGTAATATAAAGATTAAGAACAAACAATCTTCGTTTCCTGAAAGAATAATTAAAATATATAAGGCAAAATATTTTATAGTTAAAATTACAAACAGATAATGCTTATTATTTGATACCAAAAAGATTTAACCTTTTAACTACGAACTTTTTTCTAAACAAATTATTATGCAATTTTATATCCAGAATATTTAAATTTTTTTTATCCAAATTTCTATATGGATGAAGATAATTGGCTCCAAATAAATCAAATTGATTGTTTAGAGGGTTCTGTTTCTCTGAGAGGTTTATAAACTAACATAATAATCCCATAACCAAAAAAATCACATTTTCATGATTGAAACATGATTACTAGCTACTGGAAAATTTATATATTTACGATATTTCATAAATATTATTGCACAAAATCTGTGTATTGCTTACCAATATATGAAAACTATCGAACACGCATGTACAGAAGAAAAGTCTTCAGTAAACAATGACTTTTGGAGGGAAATCAGGCTGCTCCATCTACGTGACTGTGATGAAACGTGCACAGCTGTTCGTGTTCTACAACTGAAACATATTACAATGAGTTTTCAAAACAATTTTTGTCCCAGCAATAATTTTATAATGAAAATGGGACGTATATGTTCCGCTAGTAGTCAAATGGTTAAATTGGGGCATTGCCTCGCGAATGTTTACTTTCAGAAAAAAAATTAATAAGAATAATCTCAATTTATTCATTTGGGCGCTGCAATAATGTACACCATTTTAACTTTATTTAAATATCAGAACCACTTATAGCGGTTGTCTAATAACTGTGTCTCTTTTTCCATCCCGCATATTGTGATGTCTCTGTTTGTAATGTAAGTGATAATGTGCAATCCATAATTGATGTAGTTAAAAGCATAATTAATTGACGTGTATTAATAAAATTTTCAACTATACTAGTGGATTCAACTAGTGGAATTTTAATTAACCAGATTTATTCAGAATCGGAATATTTTAGAGCTGTTTCCAATCTTATTACAATATTTTACTTAAAAAGAAAAATATTTATCAATGTATCAGCTTTTGTAAAACCTACCTTTTCATGCCTTTCATAAACAGATAATTTGAAATTTTAAGAACTTTTTAAACACAGGTCTTTAACGGATTTTGTGAAAATCAGTTTTCTAACAAAAAAAGGCTTCGAAAGTTTATAGATTTATCTACAGGAATAAGCACCTAATTTAAGTCAGAAAATCTTCTGACAAGTCGAAATTGGAAGACACCACTGTAGATGAAATTTTCTCCAGGGAAATACGAAAAGGAGAAAAAGCTTGAACTAGAAAATCGAATAAGTATGCCGGAAAAATACCTCTCTCAATTGCCAAATTTGGTGCAAAGTCTGACGCAGATTAAAAATTTAGTTGCAAGAATCGCAAGCCCAACTTTTAAGCCAACTTTTCTTAACCTATTTCGTTGCATCTTTGAGTTAACGTATTCATTTATGCAGGGTGGTCACACATTATTGGATCCATTTCAAAAATTAATAAAAAAGTAATGTTACAACTACGTGTTTTTTTAAAGAGAGCAAATAAAAAGGTTTTTATTTCAGATAGATGGCATACCATTACGCCGTTTAAAATTTGAAGTTCTAAATTTCCACACGCAATGGCTACCGATCAGCAAAAGCCGATGCGCGTTTCTGGTTGCCTTTTTTAGTTTTTCTTAAATATCTCGAAAACTTTTAAGTTTTCGAATTAAGATTGATTTAACAAATCGAAGAGCGTAAATTTCCCTACAAATAAATGCTTTTATTTTTCTTCTAGCTTTAAAAGTTTCGTATATAATGGTTCTCAAAAATGGGAGATGTTCAATAATTTACGACCACCTAGATCCCCGTAATGGCGCGTTACCTATCTGAAAGAAAAAAAAAACTTTTTAAAAAGCGCCCTCATTTAAAAAAGCCATAGTTGTAACATTATCAGTATGGTTATTAATATTTGAAAATCTAATAATTTATGACCCTCCTGCCTATGGATGGAAAGTCCTCAATCACACGCATTTCTATTGGACTCAGGGAATAAGAAGATGAGCGATTAATCGAAATACCAAGTTCAAATTGATTGATAATTGTATTACTTTTTCTGTGAATACTTCTTCTACGAGAAAGAAAAAAATAAAGCAATAATAATTGAAATTAACATTCAATGCTTTTGATTTTTTTCCCCCCCAATCATCGATTTTTCTCAAATTTCATTTTTCTTAATATTTTAAATACATATCTCTTAACACGTATTAATTTTGATTATCTCTTAGTGAAGTTGCTGTTATTATGCCTTTAATCGCTTAATTCTGAAAATGTATTAAAAAAACATTTTGAAAGTTTCCTAAGAGATAGAAACAACTTCCATAAATATAGAAATTCATTTTTTTATATGCAAGACATTTGAAGCATATATTTAAAATCCCAAATGACTTACATTATGTTAAAAAGTTGACAGTTAAAATCCGTCTCAACCGACACAATGCATCTCATTTAGTTTCAGCAGCATTTTTAAATATTATATAATCAATATTTTTAATCTTTTAAGCTCTAGGGCATAAGAAGGCAGTTATGATTGAAGGCTGCAATAAAATTATAGCATTAAAATAATTTAAATTTTGTAAAATGGTCCTTAAAACTAAATTTGAAAAATTAATTTACAAGTTAAACCTTGCAAACTTATTAGATGCATGGAATTATAAAAACCATGAAATAAAGACCATAGACGACTTAGTTGTGAAAATCGAGATGCGCAGAGTTGTAAATTTTTACAATTACAACGTATTATTTCATGAAAGAAATGATCATCAAAACACAAGAAAATAGCCAATTCAATTAAAACGAAACTATATATTTCTGTTTCGCATTCCATTATAAATATATTTCCAATCTGTATCAATAACAGATTGTAATTTTCTGAAATTTTAAAGATGACCATTTTAAAGCAAGAAATTGAAATTCATCATTGGGTATCGAATACATAGAATTCCAAAATTTAGATTCAAATTATCCATTTCTAGAAACCACATAATCATTCTTTTTATTAAAGAAATTAACCCCTTCATCTGTGACAAAATGATTATGCTTTTCCATTCAAGGAGGAAAATCACACTGAGAAAACTTGAAGAAACTGGGACTATTTGTGCCATTTCTTAGCAATATTCAGAAATACAAAAAACCCTTCGAAATATAACAAGACATGTAAGTAGCGACGAATTCATTTTAAACTTTGCAATATTTCTCTTCGTCGCCGACCAAGAAGTAGTTAGTAAGGAATGCTAAAGTCTTTATGATTATGAAAAAGATTTTAAAACATCTTTGTCTTATATGTCCCTTACAGACATCAATAAAATGTTTTAACCAGATGTTAACATCAGTCGTAATACATGATAGCAACATGCAGTTGTTTTTTGTAACGATTCGTTAAAAGGAAGTCGGATGAAAAAGTTGTTAGAGCAACTTTATTGCTTCTAAGTTTTTTAAAAAACCAGTTAGGGTTTCACACATAAAATATGTAACTGCTAAATATAGGATACCTTTTCTGTATTATGATGAGGGTTCAGAGTGAAAGCGAACCAAGTCCATGAGATTAATTTGTGAGAAAACAGATTTCAGAGTTAATTATCTGCATTTAAAATAACAGTGGACTTTAGTAATTCTTATTGCTTGGCACATACCGATTGAACTATCGACTTTAATCCTTAGTACACAGAAAATATAACATTTTTACACTAATATGGCTGCTTTAGTGCAACATGGAGAAAACAAGACCGTGTTTCACTTTAATTCTAAACCGTCTATATTCTACTCGTGAAAAGAATCTTTTTCGAGTGGAATATAGCGAAAGCTCAACGGGTTTTATAATCATTACGAAATTTTCTTTCTCATTTCTGGATTTTGTACCTCTGCATAGCCATCGAGAAAATAGCTTCCAGATATATAAAGGATATCGAAAAAACAATTTGCTATAAAGAACAATATAAAGGAGATCTTCTTCGAACGTTAACAGAGGT
>BGPR01054463.1:0-10203 GCA_013235015.1 Araneus ventricosus
AATTTTGAATCTCGCTGTAAAAATTAAGCTAATTTTGTCCTCTCCTGAAATTATTTGCATACGTAATCTTTCTTTTAGATCTTAAATACAAAAAAACTCATAGCTCCAGCACTTTAAAATAAAACAATGATGTTTTATTTTACAAACTAGGGCTTAGTCTCAAACAAACGCATAACAATAATTTAGAAGTGTGAAATAATTAACTAATAGTAATGACCCTATGATTGCAGGATTTACAACCTTTATTATAATCGAATCGAAATACAATAATGTCTACTTCATTAACTTGTTTAATTAATTTTTATTTTTCGATATTTTTCAGTTTTAATATTTTTTTTATCAAAACCTAAAATCTTTTGTACCTCATAACGGCATGAAACGCCATCCATCCACTCCCACTTGAAAGTAAATTCTATAGTAGTTTAAAATCTCACGATTTTAAGATCAAAACAATGATTTTACAAGACTGAAGCAAATTAAACTAACGGTGTAATTTGATGAATGAGTATTCTAAACTTATAGATAAAAGTTTGCTTAATTACTTCATTTTTTCATTTAACACAATGCATTTAACATAAAACGAGCGAAAAAGCTCGAATTTTTCCATTGATACTAAAATCGAAAGAATCCTTTTTTAAACCATATTATGATCTAAACATGCTCACTTCAGTCAAAATTTACTTGTGAAGCAAAACTTGCATTCTTCTAAGACAAGTATTAAGTTCTGATTTTTATTCAAATAGATTCAATAGATATTTTTTAAATTTAACTAATGTCGTTTCATATTGTGTTTTAAACCGAGTAAAGCAACATTTTTGTGTTTGAAATTAACTAAATAATACTTAAAGATTGGTAGGTATTATTTATGTACTTAGGATAATTATCATATAATGTTAGAATGAATCATGCATTTTTTTTTTTTTGAAAAAGGGTATAAATGAGCTTAAAATATTTTTTGAAACTATTTCACATCTATCAAATCACTATAACTTATAATTAAAAATAAAAATTCAGGTATTACAGTGGTAAATTATTTCAGAATATTTTTTGGTGTGAGCTATTGAATTCCCTTATTTGCGATTAGTATTACTTTGCTGAAACCTGACTTTTTCATCGTCTTTGAGCAATGATAATATATACTCAACTCAACATTGACTTACAATCTTGCTTTCAATTCGATCTTTCCCGAAGTTCCTTCATGTTCGTGTGATTGTCCTATCACTGTCATCTCGTTCAGGAACGGTCACTTGCTGACTTTTTTATTTAAGAGAGTAATTATTCCATGCCCCTCGTGTACGTATACAATTCAGAACTGAGTTCGAAGTGCTATTAGTGTAAATAATCTGAATGGCCCTGAAAGTCATTATTGTTTCCGACTATGAATCATTCGTTCAGTTAGATCGAAGTGCAATTAGTGTAGAGAATTTATGTGATCTGCAATTCATTATTTTTTATGACTACTTCTCATGTGTTCAGTTAGCTCTCCTGTGATTGGTACTGAATTTTTCAAGTGTAATAAATTAACTATTCCCGAAGTTTCCAGATTGCAGAAGCATGCTTCTAATTCTATTTCAATAATTCTATTAAAAGATTTTCATCAATTTATTTATGAGAAAATGGTATCATTCATTTATCTGATTTATAATTTTATTAAGACCAAAAATAATGCATGACTACTGTTTTTAGAGTGTTGAAAATGAATACACCTTTTTGAAATTTATTTAACCTAATGTAACTACATCAACAAAATTTATTATTAGATTAGTAACTTAAACATTGATGCATAAAAACAAATAACACACGCACAATTTAATATTTTTTTTTATTTTCTAAGAAACACTGAATTGATTTCAGATATCTAGATGATAAAATTTTATAGTTTTCGCAGTGATGATATTTTTTATTTTCATTAATGAAACGCAGACATTTTTCCAAGATTTAAGATTTTCGATAAAGATATATGAAACAGAAGAAAGGTAATAATGGACCTTGCTATATTCGATTTCATGCTGGACAAATATTTTGGAAATTATAGCATTGAATTTCTTTCTCCGAAAGTAAAATTGTACTAGATTGGACGCCTTACATCGTAACTAAATTTAGCATTTAAAGAAGAAAATAGTTGAAGATGAAAGTAAAGACAATGTTGTGAGATTGTTGTTAAAATGTATCATTACATTCAGTTAAGTTGACGTTTAATTGTTATTGGTTGCATCAAGGCATTCTTCCGTTTCAATGTGATTAATTTTAAAATGTGTAAATACGTTCTTGTTTTTAATGTATCGGTAAAAAGTACCAAGTTGACTGCTTGATATTTTTCGGTGACATAAATATTGTTATTTAAAATACTTGTTCCATTTTCGAAGTTAAAACGTATATGTTATCACGTAACCTGCGAAAAGCAGTAACTTAAAATGCTTACGACTGCCATTGCAGTTTCTAAAAATTAAAATTGAAATTCTGGTGCTTTGTTACGGAAGGATGTTCGAGCTTTAAATTCAATGAAAATTCAGAATTTTCTCGTGAAATAAAAGTGACGAAATTTCTGTTGGTAAAAGTCCGAGTGATGAAATTAATATTTCACAAATAGAGCAGTTGAACAGAAAAAGTATTAACTAAAGGACTAATACAACTTCACAGAATTCGTTACATTGTTGCCCCTTAATTCTTTTGAATTGCGTTAAAATGATAGAAAACTACCACATGTATACATAACATCTACACAATTGGAAATGCAATATAGTTGAAAATTGTTAACATGAATTTTAATCTTTAGCTTATATCTAATACGGAAAACGATTGTACATAGAGTATTGCTACTCCTATTCCAGCAATATACTCAAACACTCCTCGATATATAGAATAAAAATAGAGCAGATAGCAATTTCAAAAGTAATCCCTTTATATTATCGTAAGAAAACATTTATATGATCAAGAATGTTTAATTTGCAAATATATATTCATATAACAGACTTGCCTTTTCTATGTTCATAAATCTATGACTATTATTTCAGCATATTGAACAATAAATTCATTCTTAAATCTTCATAAATCTTTTCAACAATGCATTTTAGGTGTGTATCATTATATTAAACTTTTGATTTTATAATAGTTGGAGGATTTTATTGAGAATTCAAGCAATCCCTCTGAATATGTATTTTAAATTCATGTACAATTCAAATAATGCTATCCTTGGATTAGCGTTTTATACATTGTATATATTAGAAATCAAAGATTTGGCTTGTTTTGGACCGAAACATTCTTGTTCTAATTATTTTTGTTCATGTATTCAGTTAAAAATGTGTCAAATGGAAAATATTATACAGAAAAACATTATAAGGATGTATAATTGATAGAAATAAGAAAGAATTATGCGATATCTGAAAAGTAGATATGAAAGAATGATTAGCATTCTAAAGTTCAGCCCAAACATGAAGTGTATCAACTCCATAAATATTAATAATAAAAAATAGAACAATTTTTCATAGAAAGTACATGATCCATCTTCTCCATTATTAGCAAAAAAATCAATCCAAAATCATTTAACACAATTTCTGAACTCAAGATACGGTAGAAGAAAAAAAGAGCAAAATGTCGAATAACGAAAATTAGTGGAGGAATATCAGAACAAGAAAACAATAGTTTTGATAAAATTTCCCAAAGAATGAATCAATCTATATATATAAAACGCTAAGGCGGAAAAGGAAATGGCGGAAAAAGGGGATTAATTTCTCTTCTGCCGATGGCAACTATCGTTTACAAAATAAAACCTATATCCTCCGCCATGTTAGGCATAACTTCATAAGAATAGCCTGTTACTATATTCGTTGAGGTGTAAAACAATTTTTTTCTCTCAAAAATGAGTTTAAGACGTAGAGTTCACAATATTTCTTACAATATAATGAAACTTTGGATGAAATTATTCAAAAGAGATCAGTTAGAAATGAAGAAGATGGCTTATGAGAGCCAGAGAACGTTCATGTCAAAGTCAAAATGGTTCAAGTCAGCGACGTGGGCTTTTCTAAAAACATAAAAGGTTAAATCAAAAACTTGCAAATAATTTGTTATCAAACCTTCCCCTCAATCTAAAATTCAGCATTCTTTAAAATTAACTACGATATAAATGACAGTTGAAATAAGAAAAACCCCGTTTCACCTTCCAGCCATGCGTTCCGATAGTACATTTGTCAGGGTATTGCGCTTGCAATTCAATGTTCCGGGGTTCGGACAATGAGAGACAAATTTTTTCTCCGAGTGTTTTCACTCGCCATTATTACCGTCTTCTGCCTCCCATAATTATCTCATCATTTTAGTATCACCTTTAATCGATTTATTTTTAATCCTTGAAAATTAAAAACTTCCAAAAAAATCTTTGCATATTTTTCTTAAATACTCCTAAGCAATTTTTTCCTCCATACTCTTTGCCGCATAACTAATATTTGGGATAGTTTAAGTTTCAGATAATATTTTCTTAAAACTTATGGGAAAATAAAATTTTTACTAGATTTTATTCCTTTTTCCAAACATGGTATATTATCCGATAAATTCAAAATAACTCCTAATGTAAATTCCATCTCTGAAATTTACAAGTGTTCTAAATTAAGAAAAGAATAAAAACTGTTTTAAAAACACTGTTTCATTAGTGTACTAAAAAGTATTTTTTTATTTTAATTATTTTCTACACTTTAGTTTTTAATTTAGAATTCATTATTATACATATAAATATTTTTAACAATGTCTTTTTAAATTCATAAGCAGATGGCGCAACTGGCATAAAATAAGTTAATCGGTTAACTGATAATAAAATTCCGAATTAATTAAAATAGTGTAGTGTCACCAAGAAAACACGAATGTACAAGTTAACAGAATGGAAAATACCTGTAAGTAACATTTTATCCGTAACTAATGTACCTGCAATTAACATTTCATCTGCCCGTGCAGTACATATAAAAAACGTTTTATTCAAATGAACATTACTTGCAAATAACGTTCTATTCGATAGCACAGTGCCTTCAAATAACGTTTTATTTAAGCGCATCGCACCTGCAAATAAGGTAGGCTAAGGTTCAGGAGCAAAAAAATTTTATTCCTTCGTCATTAGGTTGAAAGCCTTAAAAGGAAATCAGATTAAGATTTTTATTTATTCATAATATTGTCTTTTTTTATGTTCATAGTGCTAAGATGTCACACTACAATCTCTTTAATAATAATATTAAATCTAATTTGTTATTTCTTTTTAGAATTAATTTTTAGAATAATTATATTTGTTTTAATTTTGGAACTCTTATTCATTTGTTTATTTATGCACTTTCATAATTTTCTTTGTAAGTTTTATTTGAAGGAAAATATCTTTTTTGAGGCTAAAAATTTCATTCTGTTCTGATTTAAGTTAAAGCATCAGAAGCAAAATAAAGTTGATTCATATATATAGATAGATAAAGATTTTACAATAATTGTGCTAAGCGAATCAAGCAGGGTTTGTGTAGAAAATCTAGGAGTATTGCAACGCAATCCACCTGTGGGTTCGCGAGCTTTAGCGAGCAGGGGGCAGAGCCCCCTAGTTCTATGTATTCCGTTTGAAAGCTGAAACATCTATGTAAGTAAAAAACAGAATGTGTTGATTAAAAATAAGAATTCTGTGAAATGAAAGAAGAATTAAAAATTATAAAGACTGTAGTATTTCTTTTCTCATATAGTAATTTAAAAAATGCATATAATAAAAGGAAGATAATGCAGTATTTCAAATGTAATTTTATCAGCAAAAAAATTTATTTCTATCACCCTTTCGAATTAAAGACAAAATTGTTTTTCGCAGTTACATTTATAAGATTTTTAACATCTAGGAAAAGTATTAATTTCTTTCAACATTGCTTTTCTTTAACTAAGAAATGAACTAAAATTTTGCATGCAATCGTTTCCCAAGAATGATTTGTTTGGCCATAATACTTTTGAGGTTTCATCAAAACGTGTGATAAGAATTATAAAGGCATGATGGAATTTTAATCCCATTTATGGCATACTTCAACTTTCAATTAATGTTTAGGAATTTTCTTCTAATCTTTCTTGTGGTTTGATTTTTGTATAGTGATGTTTTCTCTTATTTTTTTGTTTTGATGTCCATATTTTTGATAAAAATATGTTTCCTAATTTTTAGTATACTAATAAAAGAGTGTCTTTCATTTTTTTTATTTTCATTATATTTTACCTTTAGGCTTCAATATATTTCATAATTCATTGTTATAAATATTATGGAATCTATATTTTTCAAGTTCAGTACCAGAAGTTGCCCCTAATAGAGAATCAAAATTTAATGACAATTAACTGTTTATCTGATAATTGAGTTTTGAAAATATTTAAAAAATTGTTTTTCCGTTGAGAACATATAACTGCAAAAAAATGCATGACCCTAGTACAAAGAAAGATAAGGAAACTGGTCATGTTATTTATAAGTATGTAAATATCATTGAACTAATTCTAAAAATCTGTATTAGAACTTCACTTCTTGCCCTTTTCTTGTGTATTATTTAATTTTAAGAAATATTTTTTCCGATTTTTTTTACTTTTAGTTTCTGATGGTTTTTTAAAGTTTTTGGTTTTATTCATGGCCCATTCATTCTGAATAAATTGTATTTGTGAAATTCTGTTACAAAGCAGTTGAATGTAAAACGTTCCCTCAGTGGACGGAAGTGATACCCTGCTTTATCTTTCGCTTTTCTCTTGAATACTTCAAGTCGTAAAGGTAGTGTGAGTGTCCGTGAATTTCTATGCACTCCAGGAAAGGACATCCCTTCTGCTGGATTCTGCATATTATAAAAGTTTAGCCAAATATTTCTAGCACGTTATTCCTAATTAATTATAATTATATAAAAATAAAATCTTACATTTGAGGCCTGCATTTTGAAACTTTGTATTGTTTTCATCCCTCTAATAAGTGTGATTTGAAGTTTGTTTTAGTTCTTCTTGAAGATTTAGTAAATTTCCAAGATTTAGGGTTCAAATAATTTGACTGTGAACTATCGAATGCTTAACTTCATATTCAGGAAACTGTAGATCT
The DNA here is from genome assembly GCA_013235015.1 of Araneus ventricosus. Taxonomy (NCBI): domain Eukaryota; kingdom Metazoa; phylum Arthropoda; class Arachnida; order Araneae; family Araneidae; genus Araneus; species Araneus ventricosus. Next base: position 7,055 of record BGPR01054463.1, read on the forward strand.
ATTTTGTGCAGATATTTTAATGCGGATATTATCTCCGTTTATGATGCTCGTTTGAGAATAATTTGTAATATTCTAGGCTATTGGCGTTATCATTTGAAACAGCCAAATCACTACTTGAATATGAAGTAAGATTTCTCTGTAGAGTATCTTATATTTGATTTGTTTTATTGAGGGCTGTTTTGAGTGTCATAAAGGCTGATGGAGACGGACATCAATTCCCTGTCAACACTATAACACTTTCCTGCCATTGTCATTTCACGAAAATGAAGTTATAAATGCTTCCACTCTCCATCAGAAAATCTTTTGGGCCATGGCAACTAAATGCGGAGCTTACACCGAAAATCATTTATTAATTTAAGACTCAATGCGTTATTCTCTCGTGAAATACCGAAATATCTCCATCTGATTATCTAAGACTATGGAGAATTAATGACAAAACTCTAAATTTTTAAAATCCTTATTATTGAAAACTGACTGCAATGCAATTGCTTTCAAGGAGGTTCTAATAAATATTTTGATGTGATTATAAGAAATGCAGATGTTTCATAAAATATTACGACAATCAAGAAGGAAATTTAAAGCAATATGCTATACTCCCGTCCTAAAAGTCATTTTTATTCAAATTAAATAATAGTTAGGTATGCTTTACATAACATGATTATTGCACGTTTTTATTACATAATTAAAAAACAATTAACATACATAACATGTCAGTTAAATAATAAAAGAGAATCTTTAAAAATTTGCAACATAGAACTGATACTGACGTGTATATTTAGAATGGTTTTTTCTATATTATTATAAATTAGTCGCATTGGCTTGTTTGAGGGGATATAATTTCTATCGAATCTCTTATACATACAGTGCACTCCCGATTATCCGGGTTAATCACCGGGAAGGATCGCACGGACAATAAAAAAACACGGATAATCCGAAAACTCCGTTTTTTTAAAGAAAAAATCAACATCAGTACAAAAATATAAAAATTACTTACATTTGCATGCTGTATAACATCAAACTAGGAATTTTCCTTTTAACATTTACTGCTTAAAAAAATCTGAAATGCATCTTTGCTTCTGCTCTTTGTTCATCTCTCGTCGTATATCAACACATATTTTACGAACAGCAGTAATGTTACCGTAATCAAATCCTCTTTGTCCCATATCATTTAACAAAATTTCCACAGATTGTAGAGCAGCAGAATGAAAAATTGTATTTCCCTCATTTAGTACATCTTCTGCATCATTACTAGCTGATTCTGCATTATTGAGTTTTTGAAGGATTTCTAACTTTTGTTTAACATTTATAACGTTTCGTTTTCGTTTCACACCCCTCATTTTTATCAGAAAAAAATTTTACGCTACTAACTGACGATAAACAAGACGTAAAAACTAAAGGAACACGTGCGAAAGTGAAAGAAGACGAAGAAGTTAAAGAATGACGTGTCAGGAAGAAGCGTGTTCGTACGAGAAAGAGCTAGCAGGAAGTGGAGGATTCATTTCTTTGAAAATTAGGGGCTGAACCGGTAGAGATTGCATGCAGAAAAAAATCTATTCTTTAGCGTCCGCTGTCACGGCTTACTAGTTTCAAGGAATGAATCTCTGGATCGAACATTCACATCGATTTTACATGCATGATAAGCGTGAAAATGTTTCTCTTTAAATTTTTTTGTGAGTCCGGAATGAGCACGGATAACCCGAGCACGGATAATAGAGAGTATACTGTAATTTGATTTTCAGGTTTCCCTTAACAAAGCAATTTTAAATTTCAAATTATGATAGAGCCCATGCTTCTTTAAGTGGTCTTGCACCTGCGCTGTTCCTTATCTGCATGAATGTCTCGAAGGGAGGCAGGCACCCGTCCGTGTCATGTAACATCTAATTACAGTTTCACTTCCTTATTCCTCATGAAAAATATGCATTTCACCAGGCATTCAACATTAAAATGGCAGAGCATATTTTACCTCCAGCAGCATGTTAGCTGGATTAAAACATACTGATAAAAAGAATTGAAACAGAGCATTAAGATTTTACCACAGCTCTCAACAATGAAAGAGAAACAGGCAATTAAATATTTGTATAAACAATGAAATTGGTTTGAATTGCGTTGCAACAATAAAAGATATTGTTGCAAATTACGCCAAAAAATACTATTTTAAATTATTAAAATTAGAGAAAGCATCGTACCGCAACCTAATTAACGTCATTGTCAAGGTAATTCTTTGCACTTTCAGATGGCGTAAAAATAATTTTTGTGCTGTAAATTTACGAAGTTATTAAGGAATTAACGGAGGGTTAATTAAAATTCTAATTAAAATTTCAATAAAAGTGCTCCCACGTGCACATTTCCTCCCTACAAAGTGCCAAATTCCGTAGCTCTAAATGTAGCGGTCTGCCTTGTACAGCGTCAACACATACATTCTCCTTTATTATTAGTAGAGAGTAGCCGCCTGTGGCGACCTGCTGGTGCAAAGGGAATATTGGGTGCAAAAACTACAATAAAATATTTTATGCGTAACTCGGCCTTATTGATTACCCAGAAGAGCATATTTACGTTTCAAATTTTGATAGACATGTAATTCGCACTATTTTAGAAGCCTTACACCTGTTCTGTTCATTGTGTTATGAACCTTCTCAATTCCCTATATCTGTCATCTTGCCTAAAATTTGAGATTTAATCTGAAATGAAAAGTGACAGTAGAGAAAAACGGGAAACTTCAAATAATCCAGTAACTTGATTGCTGAATCGAAATATGCTTATAAAATGTCTAGGGATAATAAATGAAATCTTTCAGCATCGGAGTTTTTCGAGTAATACCGAAAATGTCTCATCACCTTTTTGATATCTTAGAGAATTTTTGCTTACTGATACAATAAATGAATAGGGCAATATCATAGAAAAGCAAGATTTCAAGCTTAAAGAGCGATAATATATTTTTATATATACAGTTGTAGTACAGAAAAGAGCAGTACTGTTTTAAAATGTGCAAATTCTACAAATTGTAATCTTTGCTTACTTTTGAAGTTAAACCTCATCTGTAATCTATCTGCTCAACATGAAAAATAAGCCAAATCATTATTATTTTTTTTCAACAATCGAAGAAAAACCCAGGATAAAATATTTGTAGTAATAATAAAACATATTTGAAT
>BGPR01054464.1:0-10202 GCA_013235015.1 Araneus ventricosus
TGTCAATAGTTGTAAAATTTTTCCTAAAGCAAAATGCTGAACAACTTCGAAGAAACCGAAAAACTTTTTTTGCAGAAGCAGCTTTTAGTGGAACAGAGATAAAACTAGTTCCAAAAGATATTTTTAATAATTGATTACTAATGAGTCAACGTGATTATCAAGACAACAATATGTCAATCGTTGTAAAAATTTTCCCAAAGCAAAATGCTGAACAACTTCGAAGAAACCGAAGAAACTTTTTCGCAGAAGCAGCTACTAGTGGAATAAGGATGAAACTAGTTTCAAAAATATATTTAAGAATTTATTATTGAAGAGATTATTGATGATTCAGCATGATTATCAAGGCAACAATATGTCAATAGTTATAAAAACTCTCCGAAAGCAAATTGCCGAAGAAATTTTAAGTACATGAAACAGAACGTAGAAATCGATTTATTAAGATTTTTCGCAGAAGCATCATCTAATGGAATAGGGATGAAGCTAGTTTCAAAAGATATTTTTAAGAAAAACATTATTGATGAATCAACGTGATTATGAAGGCAAAAATATTTCAATAGCTGTAAAAAGTTTTCAAAAGCAAAATACCAAAAAACTTTGTAGTGCATGAAAAAATATAGAAATGGGTTTATTAAGAATTCCAATAAAAACTCCTGTGGTTCATGAAATAATATAGAGATGGGTTTATTAAGAATTCCAATAAAAACTCCTTAATTCACATTTTTATTCTTTTACAAAATACATTTCATAAAAGAGTTAACTATTTAAAACGCTCCTTACCGATAATTAAGGACAATTTTATTGTGCTATGATTCGCTCTCTGCTTCGAATAGGGAAGGAACTTTTTCGCAGATAGGGATGGGATGAAATGTAGTTCAGGAGATATTTTTAAGTAAAGGATTATTGTTGTTTAACATGATAATCAAGACAATAAAATGTCAATAGTTGTAAAAGCTTTCCCAAAGCAAAAAGCTGAACAACTTTGAAGAAGCCGAATTAACTTTTTCGCAGTAGTAGCGTACAGTGAGATAGAGACGAAACTATTTTCAGAAGATATTTTTAAGAAAAAGATTACTGATGAGTCAACATGAATAACAAGAGAAAAATATGTCAATTTTCGTAAAAACTTTAGGGTATGTGACTACCCTAAATTCCTCCTTTTGCTGAAAATTTTCGAAATTTGTTTTATTTGTTCATTTTATAGGGCATACATTTAGGTATCTAAAAATGCATTATTTTTGTTTCTACTATAATTACAAGTAAAGTCATATCATAAATAATAAAACGGAAGTGACAATTCTGATACCGGAAGTGGCAATTTAAAGAGACTTAAAAATACAAACAATTAGTTTGAACAACTATTTTTTAATTCTCAAGCAATATATTGTCTAAAAATATAGATTTAAGCTTCCATTCTTATTTTTATTATTTTATTGGATTTTGGCGACACTTTGTTAAAGAAAAATACAACACGACAGTAATTACAACAGTAAAAATTATTTTTTGGCGCTCAAATTGAAGTTTTATAATTCGATTCCATTTAGTTTGAACTGTTACCTGTTCTCACGTGTTTTGAAATATATATTTATCCACTGATGCTTAAAAATTACATGACAATTGACAGAAAGCTAATTCAGATATCGAGACGTCACTCACTAACTACTACACAACATTATTCAGAAAAAAATCTAAAAAGCTAAAAGAACAAAAAAGTCGTTCAAAATCAAGTAAAAGAGGGCTTGTCTTGTAAATATGGCGAGTTTTAAGATTCTAAGGTGAGTACAACATATTATGCACTCTATGAAAATCTTTAAAAGCGTTTTCTGAGAAATTATGTTTCTCGATATTTTTCTTCATGGCAAACATTATTTTGGAAAATTTTTTTAAGATATTAAAATGAAATTTGGCCAAAATGTTTTATTTGTTTCTAGCTATGTTTTGAACTAGAATCTAAGCTCTATGCCAATATTTATTTATTTTAATGACTTTTTAATGAAAAAAATCGCTGATTTTTTTAATCGAGTTTGTTCACAAAGTTTGGAATATCTCCGAAACTTTTATAGGTATTAAAATATAAAAAATCTTTTTAGTTCATAACACAGATAAGCATGTTGGCTATATACTGTGCAACAATTAATGAAATATATTCAATAGAATTTGTTATAGGAGGTTTGGCGTGAGTGCAAATTTTCAATAATATTTTGCTAAAAATTGCCTATTTTTTGAAAGCCATTAAAATTTCCAAAGAAACTGCATTAGAATCCTTAGTTTTATAACTCATTTGAATTAAAAACACGAATGTTTCATCAAAATTTTAAAAATTTTAAAAAAAGTGCCCCGAAGGTAGTCACGTACCTTGAGAAAATGCTGAAAAGCTTTGAATTACATGAAGAAAAAACATAAAAATCATTTCTTAAGATTTTTCAGGTAAGCAGTTTCTAATGGGATTCCAAAAGAATATTTTAAACCAAAAAGTTTATTGATGAATCAACGTGATTATCATGGCAAAAACGTTAATCGTTGCGAAAACATTCCGAAAGCAAAGTGCCAATGAAGAACTTGCAACAAGCATAGAAATCTATTTTTAAGAATTCCATGAAAACTTCTTAATTCTCTCTAATTTACATTCTGGTACAAAGTGGGCATTTTAAAGGAGTTAACTGTCTAAAACCGTTCCTTACCGACAAAGAAAGACATTTTTACTGCGGAATAATTCGCACTCGGTTTCGAATTGGAAAGAAACTTTTTCGCAGAAGCAGTTTCTATTGGGTTAGGAATGAAACTAGTTTCGAAAGATTATTGATGAATCAACTTGACCATGAAAGCAACAATATGTCAATAGTTGTAAGAATTTCGAAAAGCCAAAATGCTGAAAACCTTTAAGTACATGAAAACATATAGAAATCGATTTATTAAGATTTTTCGCAGAAGCAGCTTTTAGTCGAATAGGTAAGAAATTTGTTTCAAAAGACACTTTTAGAAAAAAGATAATTTATGAGTCAACTTGAACAATATTTTAGTCGTTGTGAAAACTCTTCAAAAGTATAACGCCTGAAAACATTGAAGAACACGCAACAAACATAGAAGTCGATTTATTAAGAATTCCATGAAAAGTCCTTCATTTTTATTTCATTTTTACACGAAATATTTTTATAAATAAGTTAACTGGTTAAAAACATTATGCATGAAAAAAGATAATACAAAAGTTCATTCATATAATTGCAAGTTTACTAAGACCAGTAAATTCATAAATGCGTAAAAAAATTCTTAAATTCTAATCATATTTTTGCAATTTTCTATATTAATCCTTTTGTGTAAATATTTATTGTCATTTGCTATATAAATACTTAATTCTTTAGGAAACAAGGGTATCGTAAGTAAACAGCTTTAGACTTCAAATTAGTATTTTCATCTTATTACCTATGAGTTACCAATTTTTTAATCATAACCTCACTAGTAATGGCCTTGAAAAACCGAATGCTTCATACCAATGAATTATTAACTCTTGATATCAACTATCTGTTGTCGAAAGTTAGAAAATTAGGCAAAATACGAAAATCTCGTAAATTTTGGCAAAGTTTTAAAATATCAAAATATTATTTATTTCCTAAGTTCGTATGAGAAATTCTCATATCATTTTCTTTCTTTTCCTTACTAGCGTTCTTCTGTGCATATTCCACATTTTGTCTCTGATATGTTTCAAAACACGAATTGTAGAAACAAATTTGACCTTTTGGATATTGTGTGTATTAAAAAATTACACTGCTGTTCAAATGCTATGGATGGATGACACAATCATCCATAGCGACCATTAAATGAAAGAAAGCAAAATGTGGAAAATGAGAAAAAGTGCAGGATACTGTAAGAACAGGTGTGCTTATGCAAATTTTCTTTTCTTCGCCTGTTCGTAGGGATGGCAGTTATTAAGAAAATAACCGGTATTCGGTTATTCAGGTTTTTTTCACCTCCGGTTTAACCTGGCGTTTATAACCATTCAAAATAACAGGTTTTTAAAATAACCGGTTTTCGGGTTTTTTTTATATAAAAAAAGCAATGCCGTTTGTAGACAATTTTTTTATTAATATTGTTTTTACAGGAAATCAATCCATTGGCCAATATTTCTCTGTTCATAAAGATTCTTTCAGTTATCCATCATCCAACAGACGCCTCGAGGAAGCGGTGGTCGTTGATTGGCCTAAGATGATGAAATTCAAAGCTTCGTGACTTGGTAAATTTTAGTCTTATCGAACCTAAAATCGAGCTTATTTTCTGATCCGGTTTTTCTGCTTGATTATTAGATTTAAAAAAAATAACCGGCTATAACCGGGACAAAAAATAATAAAAAACTGGTAACCTAAACAAAAAAAAAACGGTTTTCGTTTAAAACCGGTAGGATTTTTCCTTCCCTATCTGTTCGTCACATGATGGTGCTGATAAGAGATTTAAATGATTTGACGCATGCTGAGAGTTGTGGTTTCAAGCTGAAAGTTTTACGGGAACAGATTCAATTGACGAACTTGAAATCTTCGGTACGTCTCCCGATATCACTCAGATGATTTTACGCATGGCCGCTTTATTGGAAAGATCGAAGAAAGGCGAAAAATCACAGAAAATAATTGGCACTTTTCGCAAAAGTGCCTGCTCTCGTTCATATGCGTTTTTCCATTTCTTAGTTAACAACATCAAATGAGCACTTCTGTCCTTTCAGATATTTCAAAATCTTCTGCATTTTCCAGAACAATAAATATTCTGTATTCTAATTGCCCGAACATGCGGTTATAATATTTTATCTGGCTGGGTCCGTGGCGATTAAACGAGATTAGCCTGCAATTCAAAGGGGTTTTTGTAGTATAAAACAACCACGACGAAAGGATACTCATGTCGGTGTATTTTGATGATATAGTTTAATGAATTAGACGTTATTGCCGCGACGCGGCTTACATTCGTTAACGATACAAAATTACAACAACTATCATTTTACATTTGGAGGTGCTGAGGCGCGCGCAACAGCGCCCTCGTGTGGCCAATGTTTCGGCACAGGGTCTCTGCCGAAGCTTAATGTGAGGCTAAATTGTAATTTGTGATCCGTCCTTAGCAGTTGTCCAGCAGCATAGGCGGCTCGTCCGGGGGGGGCAAGGGGGGCAACTGCCCCCTCACTTCCAAAAGTAAAGGGCCTTGCCCCCTCACTTTTCGAAGTTCAAAATTAATGATCCATCGAAAAATGATGGAGGGAAACCCAATACACATACCGAGAGAAGAAAAGGAGTACGAGCTAGCAAGAGTTATAAAAAATGCATCAATTCAAAAAGTCTCTGAAACATATGATCTTGATATAAAAAAAATAAAGGTTGAGATACAAATTTTTCAGAAAATGTGTAAAAAATATACCGACTCTTTGCCAGAAATATCCACGGAGATAACAGAACTGAGGAAAAGGTCCAATTTTCGTGTTGAAAAGGAACTCTGTGATATATTTCCATACTTGACAAAACTAATCCAAATTCTTCTTTTGATACCTGTCTCAACTACATCATGTGAGAGAAGTTTTTCGTGCTTAAGATCTTTAAAATCATACCTTAGAAATAGTATGTGTCAAGATAGGCCTTTTGCACTTGCTGCTTTGAAGATCGAAAATACTATAGATATTGACTTAACTAAGGTAATAGAACAATTTGCGAAAAACAAAAATTGCAGGCTATTTTTCTTCAAATTTATAATACGGATGTATATTGTATAATATCAAATAAATAAATTTATAACTGACCTGCTTTCTCTGTGTTTGGGAGTACGCCGTTTTGTGACGACATCATTGATAGATTCACGAGTTTAAAGAAAGAAGAACCGACTTAATAGGTAAGTGTTTTATATTTTTCTCATGTAATCATTTCATAAGAATTGAAATGGAACTTTGAATGGGAAGGAGGGAGTCTACGGTGGTAATCCGTTCCGATTTTTGAGGCCGTGTCCCGAATTTTTTAGAGAAGGTCGAAGAATTTAATCAATAATGGCGTTAAAATCCAATAATATAGCCCAATTTTCCAAAAAAAAAAAAAACCAGCTTTAGGGGCGCCCCACCCACACACTCGCATCTCTTTTGACCCTCCACTTTTTTGGTGCACCAGCCGCCTATGTCCAGCAGTATACAGGGTGTCCAAGCTTATCGTGAACAATAGCTAATTTCTAAACCGTCAGGGATAGACATATAGTTCCAATTGAAAAAATGCTTTAACTGAAGAGAAAAATTATAATATATGTGTTTTTAGTGAATAAATGTATTCCTGAAAAAGTTATGAATTTTTAAAAAATAAAATTTTTATTTTTAAAAAAAAATTTTAAAAAATTTTTAGATTTAAATTTTTTTTAAAAATCTTAGAGTGTTAAAATTTTTTTTGACACTCTAAGATTTTAAACAAAAAATGCCCCACTTTGCTGCGACTAAAATTGATCGATTTATGGAGCTTTGAATATCACTGACTTAGACCACTTTACACCGTTTCAATAGCCGTCATGAAGACGATTCAACAATCAATGCACAGTACTTGGTCGACGAGGCCGCTGATTGGTTAAAAATCATGAAATTCAAAGCTCCATAACTCGATCAGTTTTAGTCGCAGAAGAGTGGGACTTTTTTGTTTAAAATGTTAGAATGTCAAAGATATTTTACTAAATATGACTGATAGGACCGGAGGACCGTATAAAAAGTTAGAATTCGTAACTTTTTCAGGAATATATTTATTCACTCAAAGAACATGTATTATAATTATTCCCTTCATTTAAGGCATTTTTTCAATTGGAACTATGTGTCTATCCCTAACGGTTTAGAAATTAGCTATTGTTCACGATAAGTGTGGACACCCTGTATGTAAATAAGTGCTTATGAAAGAGAAGTTTAAAAGTTCTTAACAAGCAGAAGACATTCCAAGCTGTGATGTGCCAGAATGCAACATGAGTTTCCGCTTGGCACGTAGTGTATGAATGAAACTGACTACCACCTTTCGCATGTCCATGTGACAATTTAAATTCATCCTAAAACTGCGAAATTCATGATGTGAGGTGGACTCCTTTAAATTTGTCTTTACAGGTTATAATCTATCAACTAGGTTTAAAAAGTAATTAAAGATAATATCTTCTTAATTTTGTTTCGATTGAGGAGTATCGGTTGAGGATATCTGAAAATAGTTGAACATTTCTAGCATTTTTCCAGAACAATATATACGTTGCCTTTGTAGATTTGATAGTTTCTACTATTTGTATTCCGCTTTCAATGCCTAAATTATTTTGTTATACAGTAAATTAAGATTTCATATTAACCTTCTGACTGCGTATCCCTCGATTTCCAGGGATTGGAAGCAAGTCTATTTTCTGCTACATCCTGCGATTTTCACAAGCTAATATGTTTACTTAGTATTTTTATATTGTCATATTATACAAATAAAGCTTTGCATATAAATAACAACTCGCTTGGCTCAACGGTATTTAAACACGTTTGCAAATCTTGCAGCTAAATAGTGATTTTAAAGAGTTATTCAGTCAGAGGGTTAAAGTAGTTATTAAAATAAGCTGGTTTTCTTATTACCCCATATTTTCGCTTTAATCCTTTCAAGTTCACTACCTGTTTCATTCTGAAAATTAATAAATGTATTTCAAAAATGATTATTAGACATGTAGCTGATCATTAAATATGTAAAGTAAAAATAAATACGCATTTTTTATCTTCAAGAAATTTGGGGTTTCACAGTGAAACCAAAGAACGGTAACGGGCCATTTTTCCTCCGAATAAGTTATCATCGAAATGCATTTTTAATTATGTATTTAATTTAGAAGTATACGTGGGTATTCGGAATATTCAACATTCATAAAATTCAATATTACTTTCGAAGATTCAATTTTAAAAAAATATCAATTTGTGCGAGAACCCTTATCATTTTGTTTTTCTTGGAGATCAAAAGCAATTTAGATCTTTCAATGCAGATATCTTCCTGAATACTAACGGTATTAAACTGGAATTTTTATATAAGTTAGCCTATATATCTGGCTCTTAAGTTATGAAAGAAAAATTACGCAATGTTTCGCCCATGCGTAGTAAAAAAGTGCTCAATGTGGTTTCACTGTGAAACCAATGAACGCTAAAGGGTTAAGGGCAGTCTGGTGCCCCTATTTAGCTTGAAGATATTACATGTTACGCCATCGCATTTTTCTACATGTTACCACCCTTCTACTCAAAATAATACCATACTCATCCATGATGGGGAGAACTTTAATAACGAATATTTAAAGACTTCCATAACTTGTACTAAATGGGAAGCGAAATGGTTCTGAGGAACTTCACGCATAAGATGTAACAAAAAATTGCAAATATTCAGACTAGTTGTCACGAATTGATTGTGTTAGAAAGAATAAACGTGGGAACATCAGATGCATTTGTTACTTGAAGAAAACAGGAGAATTTATGGCCATCATCTAGTGGAATTCTGGAAGGTAATATCAGGGAGAAATTAAGCAACTATTTGAAATGAAATAGGAAATATGCCTATCGGTTTTAACCGAAAACCAGTTTATTTGTTTTGGTTAACCAATTTTCGGTTATTTTTTGTCCCGGTTATAACCGGTTATACATTTCTAAATCCAATAACCTGAAAAAACCGGATCGGAATATAGGCTCGATTAGACTAAAATTTACCAATTTATGAAGATTTGAATTTCATCATCTTAGACCAATTAACGACAACCGCTTCCTCGACGCGTCTGTTGGTTGATGGATTACTGAAAGAGTCTTTATGAACAGATAAATATTGGCCAATGGATTGAGTTCCAGTGAAAACATTATTAATGAAAAATTTTGTCTACAAAAGGCGTTTGTCCGAAAACCGGTTATTTTGAGCAGTTATAACCCCCAGGTTAAACTGGGAGGTGAAATAAAACCTGAATAAGAGAAAACCGGTTAATTTCGCAATAACCGCCATCGCTAAAATGAAAGCATTGAATATCTAAAGAGACAAAAAGGTAAGAATATCTAAAAAGACAAAGAATGATAGAAGCAATTTAATTGGTGTGCGCAAGTGCAGCAGCATCCAGGAAAAAATTGCCAATTATAAAATAAATAAAAATATTAATAAAAGGGGAATACAAAGGTGGAAGGGTAAAAAATAATAGTAGACAACGACAAGAAGTAAGAATCTGGTGAATGACTTCATCAGAGGCAAGACATTCATGCAGATTCAAAAGTGGAATAGGTTTTCTGTAGAGGAAAAAGATTTAAGGTCTGAATTTAATATCCTCTTTTGGCCTGAACCTAAACCGGAGTTTATTGGAAATAAAAACATTTATCCACAAAGAAGAAATTAAAGACAATCTCCAGAACAAAGTGTAAAAAGAAGGGATTAAAATCTTACCTCTTATAACATATTTGAAACAAAGGAGTGATGCGCTTTAACAAACGTGTGCTACAATGTAAACAAGGCAAATAGATGCTAAAATGAAAGCCTATCAAGTGCTGTTAATACAGAAAAAGCATGTTTTACAATACATGAAGTAACATGTCCTTTCCACTGCATCTGATACATGATTTATATTATTCAGAGAAATTCTTTGCCTGCATCATTAAACAACACGCGTTTAACTTTGCGACACTTCTAGTTTTAGTTTTCAAAAGCAAAGTATAGATTATTTTACTACTCAATGGTTTCCAAATTGCATAGGATAAAGATAAAGCATTTTAATCAAAATAATTTACAGAGCTTTACTCTTTATTCATAGCTTCTGAGAGACGTTCTTATTCAAAGAAATTTTCATGTAGTGAAGTAAACCTGAAAAATACTCTACATAAGCGATAGAAATAATTATGTATAATTAAAAAGAATTTCTTAGAAGACATTTTTGAAATGAATTGATTTGAAATAAGCTGTCTAAAATGCATTTTACTTAAAGTGGTCGCACCAATTCAATTCCTACGCAGCCAACTTAAAATTGATCTGAAACCTTAAAATACGTTTTTACCGAATCTTATACCTATGCAATGCTTTTGCTTATTTTAATGCATAACGCTGAAATTTTTCATTCAAACGCTTTATATTAAAAAAAATGGATGCAGCGAAAATATCACTCCTTAAATAAATACATATTATCCTTAACTCAGCATTTCATACATTTCTCTTTCCAAATTTTCATCTAAAAAGAACTCGTTCGCAATACAGCAAAAATTGAAA
>BGPR01054465.1:0-10202 GCA_013235015.1 Araneus ventricosus
AGGGGAGACTATCGCCGATTTCTTTCAAAAATATGCTATTTTTTCCATTCATTTGTACTTAGAAAGTTTTATAATAATATTTTATAATATTGATAAAGGAAAGAGGTGAATAATTAAGTTGCATGTATACCGTCTTACACAAAATTGTAGATCTATTACTGTGCGGTTTTTACACTAAAACTGTAGATCTGTTGATCCGTCGGTCAATGAAAAGAAATATTTCATCATACTCGATTATCTTCACAATACGGTGAAGTCAAACCCGAACTCTTCGTATAGGGTAAGTTGTGTATAAAATCCCATGGTGCACATGAAATAAAATAAATCATGCTGTGCTATTTAATGCTAAATATACAATATGTGTACTTCGACAAAAAATATAAAAAAATAATTAATATTTTTTTCTAAAACATTACACTGCGGCGCGTCACCCGTACATTCAGGGTGAGACGCCGCACTTATGCGGGAGTTATGCCGCGCCTGGCATAAGAAGAGAATGAAATAATAAATAAAAAATATTCAAACAAATATTCATATCTGGTCTATAATTACCTATGTAAGAACAAAAACAAACCAAATGAGTACAATAAAACGTACTAGTAGGTTCAACTCAATATTAGTCTGCTTGCTTAGTTCACTACTAAAATTATCGACTTATTTTTTAAAGATTGAATTTTAATTGTTATTTCAGCAACAACGTAACATCAGTGTATTAGAGAGGGAAAAGTAAAAAGCAAAATAGTGTTTACATTGTTTTATTTGTTAATACATCTTTTTTCTACCGCAATCTACACAAAATGTGTCGAAAATAGTACAGTCTTCATGTAACCACATTTGACACATGATCCAACGAAGCCAATCACACTTCCTCTTAGTTTTGTAGTAGTTTTCAGAACATTCCTTGCAAAGAACGTCTGCGTCACATGCGTGATCCAACTGTTCATTGTTATCATCTTGACTTGCATCTTTCTTAGCCTTCTTACATTTTATTTTTCCCTTTTTCTCCTTTGGTGTAGTAAACTTGAAACTGTTTGAACATTCATCAATGTCTGATGAACTGTCAATGGATCCTCCGCCTGATTCACAATTAAATTTTCTCTTGGTAGTTTTGACATCTATTTTGTTGATTTTCTTACATTTTTGGAATCATTTCTCTAAATTTCCTTTAAGCGCATTCCTATTGTCAATAGAGGTTAAGAGTACTGCTGTTTTCTTAATTCTGTGCTTTGCTGTCACCTGGCCAAGTCTCGGAATAGGAGAGATTTTATGTAGGTGTTTGGTAGGTGATGGTGGTTTTACACTGCTAGTTCCTGCAGGCTGTAAATTGATTTGAGGTGTGTTGATTAGTACTTCACTTGAGGAATTTGCCTCTTCTTGTGTCGTGTTTTTTGGTACGGGCACTTCACTATCCGCTAATGCAAAAAACAATTGATGTGGGAGAGCGTTGTTTTTAAAAGGGAAGATGCCAGTGACCTTAAAGCCCCTAGTAGCGTTGCCAACAGTTGCCGATTTGTTCCAAGCATCGCAGATTAAAGACCCTACCTGATACCGAGTCAATTTGCGCCCAACATGCCGCTCAACCCAAGAAAGTGTTCAGTAACATAAAATTCAGTAACTTAATAAAATAAGGCACGGATAGATAAATTTCAATTTTATTAATCGCGGCATCTCGTACAAAAGAAACTGCGGCGTGTATACCGGATCGCAGTGCGGCATGTATCCCATTTTGTACGGTACAGACGCCGCACATCATAGTCGCCTGCCCTCGCAAAGGAAAATGGCGTAACCATACACACAGTACTCTATACAGACGCTACACTTAGTTTTGACTTCGACTAGTCATGCATGGATTTAGTAATTAACGTATAAAATGTATTTAAGCATAAGGTGTTTAAAAGTTTGGATAGTGAAATCATACGCTTACCTCAAAATAACGATTGTACAGCTAAAAGTAATCATCGAATTGGTGTTCACGCTATAAACTGGTTAAAGAAATCTCATTGCGCACCTATACTGCTCGCCTGACTGCCATCTATCGATAATTACAAGAAATACAAGGTGTGCGGCATCTATCCCGGATGCGGCGACTCTCCCGGAGTTACTATAGTTAAAAGTCGAGGGGAGACCATCTCCGATTTCTTTTCAGAAACATACTATAAAATATCTCATTTGTACTTAAGACATTCTTATAGTAATATTTTATGTTATTGAAAAAGGAAAGAGATGTAGATTAGAAGTTGTATGTATACCAGTGATGGAGAAACTTTTTGAGGAGTGGCTCAAATGTTGTTCATTATTTTTTTAAATATTAGCCCATGGATCAGTAAACCAGTGAGGCCACTTGGAAAGAGGAAGGTATGGTGAAAAGGGTACCAATACGAAAATTTGTGTACAGAAAAGCTTGACAGTTGACCTTCTCTCTCTTTTTTCTGTTATCACTTCCCAAACCCTCTAAGAAAAATTTCGTCTCCTTTTTTTTGTTTAACAACTTTTACTTTTGCAAGCAAGATTTTAACTCATGACCTATTGTCATGAGTTAAACACTGGTGCAATGATAGGATAGAAAATCAGTTAGCCAACATCAACTCGGGATAATTTTTTTATGAATTCGATATTAAATATTTATGCTTTAAATTTTTAAAATATTTTTGTTTGTCTGTTCTCTCTTTTATGATAAAAATAAGTTTATTAAAATCAGCGTGTGGGTCATTTAAAAAGTCTTCGTGTATCAATATCTGACCTGCGGGTCATAGCTCTCCACTACTGATGTATACAGTTTCTGTTGGTTAAATGGATAAAAATTCGTTATGTTATGAATTTGATTAAAATAACTTCATAACATTTATATATAAAATGCTAAGGTACGTGGCACAGAAAAGAGGTTAATTTCACTTTTGACGATGGCAACGTTTAATTTGCATACAAAACAAAACCGGTAGCCTCCGCCATGTTAGGGATAACTTTATAGCCATAGCCTGCTACTATATTCGTTCAGTTGTAAAATAACTCTTTCTCGAAAAAAATGAGTTAAAGATGAAGAATTCACGATATGTCTTACAATATAATGAAATTTTGAATGAAATTATTCAAAAGAGATCACTTAGGAAAGAAGCATATGGGTTAGGCTAGCCAGAGAACGTTTATATCAACGTCAAAATAGTTTATGTTAGTGAAGATAAAATCGTTTCAGTTCACAAATTAATCATGCAACTTACTATTGCGAACATTGTGCATTGGCTACTTTTCTGTTTTGTGCACACCACTTGGCTCCTTTTTTTGTCTTGACGAATTTTCTTGGAGGGCTGAATCGCCGGTTTGACTCTAGCAACGTCGGGAAATCATGGTCATGCGAATAAATGAGCGCAGATGCTTTTCGCTGTATCAGCTGGTTTGATTTTTATTTCTTTATGATGCAATTGCTATGCATGTGTTTGTGGCCATGACTTAAACTCGTATCATTCCATAATTGTTTACTTACTTTCTGACAATTTTTTTCGTAAGATCCAACATAAATCTTGAGGAGCTATTTTAGAATCAGTGTAAGGAAGTACTTTTAGAAAACAGGGAATTTTAAAAAATCAATTTTTCTTTCTCAAAACGAGACGCATTAAATCATGCTTTATTCTAATAATAAAGCCTGTTCAGAAACAGAGGAAAATTAATAATGCCGGTTTCTTTTTAGATGTGATAAACTTTCTATAAAAGAATTCTCATCTCTTATTAAAAACTGTTTATTAACAGTTCATAAAATGGAAAACTATAGAAAAATCTCTATGCTTGTGAAAAACAAACAAGCATTCAAAATGCTGTGGGTTTTCAATAAGTGTTATTAATGAAGCTTCGCTGCCAAACACATAATTTCTTTCAATTTAAATGAAAGTTATAATGAATGCAAAACAGTCATTAACTTATTTTAATTTATTTCGCATGGAACAACAAGATGAAAACAATTTTTTGAAATCACTTATCTTTAATGAAGTTTAGAGTTATTTATCGCAGAAAATTCATTTCTCCCTCTCTTCTTTATACATCTATTAATCAACTTATAAAATCACACTTTCAATATTAATTTAAAGGACTTTTGTCTTATTTTTAGAATTGTATTCATTATTTTTCGGTCAATTTATGATCCAAATCTCTATTCTAATGATAAAAATTGAAAAATGTTTTATTAAACACCATTAATTTTAAGATAATGGCGTTTTATCTTAATTGAAATATATATCTTAATGGTGAAAATTTCTGAATTATGTATTAAATTTCAGAAAAAAATTGTTGCATTATTTTTTATTTCTAACAAAAATATGAATTAAAGACATGTATGGCTATATATTTTTAGTTTTTAAAGTTAGTAAATTATCTAGATCTGGAAATTCTGTTTTATATTTTATATAATAATAAAACAGTTCAGAGGAATTTTTAATTACATATTTACAAACTATTTGAATATGAGTAATGTGTTTTTATTTGTATTACTATCTAGAGAGTGAATACAAACTCACTAAAACATGTTATAAGCTCTTGACTTAAAAATTAACGATTTTAAAATTTTTCTCTTAAAATACGAAGCTAAATAAGATACAGAAATGTAAAATTGATAAAAAAAATTAAACCGCGAAAAATCTTCTTTAAATTAGAAATTGAAATCTTTTTTCAAGAAAAAAAAAAGATTAACAAGACGTGGAATCATGATTAAAACTTTAATTTAATCTAAGTCGTAATTATTTAAAATTGAGTTTTCGAAAGCTGATAATGCCTTTAATGCCAGATCGTTACTGAATATAATTTATTAAAAATGAGAATATTATCACTTGAATTTTAATGATCTTAATTAATTTTACAATGATCTTGTAAGTGGCGGCTCGTCCATTGGGGCTGCAGCACTCCCTGAATTTCTTTTAAAACTTGTATTTTCTTTTTAAATCTTATTCGCTTACTTTTTCACTCTAAGAGTTCCATGACTTACGAAAATGCAAAAAAATATAATAAAAATTTGAAAAGAAGACAGAAAATGAATCAACAAGTAAGAAAGAAGCAGGTCTGAACTGCAAAGTAGTCTGTTCCCCTCTAAATTCGTTCACTCCTCAGAAAATTCGGAGAGAAAAAGCAACCCTCTGTCCCTTTAACTTAGACGGGCTATGGGCGAGCATCTCTGACTGGCACGGAGCCAACTGAACGAGAAAAAGATGCTCTTTTTAATTTTTTTTCCTTCATTCCCACACAAAGTGACAATCTCATTGGCTGTTTATGAGTTTTGTTTTCCGTTTGTATTGCGTCAACAGAAACACATCTGGTTGATTGATTATTTGGTTTATCTTGATAGAAGTCTAGATTTCTTTCGAAGAAGATATTCATTTTTGGAAGAGTGTTATCAATTGAAGTGGACGAAGAGGGAAGCGTACATGTGGAACTCTGTTTTTTTCTTTCGTCAGCTGAATCGTCACATCAACATTCAGTTAACTTTCTGTCAGTAAAACTAGTAGTAAATGTCATATATGCTGGTTATTTAATTTGTTTGAAAAGCAGGAAATTTCACATCTGGTTTTGGAATTAAAAAATTTGGCCTACTGAAAGTTAAAGTGGCTTTCTAAAAATGTATTCTCTAGATAAATACTATCTTGCTTCTGTGTTCACGAGCCGCCACTGGATCTTATACTATTTGCAAAGACTGAATGAGAATAAATGATTCAAGAAGAAGAAGAAGAACTTAAAATTTTCTTAATTTTCGCTACTTAAATATTTGTAAAAGAAGGATATCTAGCATAAGAGAAATCACAGAAAATTGCAAAACAGTGTTGTAAATCCTCACCTTTTTTGATATGGTTAGTGAACACAGATATGTTTGAAGAAGGTCCTTAGTAAGTAATCTAAAAAGAGAAAAACAGTAAATTAAATAAAGACATTTATGTATTGCAAAAATAATTTTATATAATCGGGAACATTTCGAAATGCAATTATATATCAGTTTTATAAATTTTAAATCTTTGATTCTCCAATGTAAATATATATCCATTATTTATGCATGTTTGTGAAATCTAAGAATTTATTTCTAATTTTACTTTAAACTGTATTTGAAAGTTTGGTCAAACTTTTTAGATTTGAAGATATATACGTATAGGAAAGTGATGCCAGTAGTACTCCTGTGAAAAGTAACTTAACATGCGTAACATTGTTAGTAGTAATACAATTACCATGTAACACAGTTCGTTATAAAGTAACACTTTTGTAAAACAGTAATACGATTTGTAACGAAGTAGCACAATTTGTACTTAATAATAGATATTAAAAAACATAATTTAAAATTAAATCAATCAGATATTTATATTATGGAACAAAGAATACATCTTGGAGTAAAATGAAAGCGTAATCAGCTTATGTTAGTATAAAAGTTCAGAAAGAAGCATTTTTGTCTTGAAATAAATTCATAAAAACAAAAGATATATCCAAAAGATATGAAACCAAATTTAAAATTATTTTTGAAATTTAAAATTTAATGTTCATAAGGTTTGTAACTGGTAAATGACTAAAAATAGGACTAGATAATTACAATTAGTCGTGTTACATTACATACTTTACATACAATACATAGCAAATCTTGGTCACAATTGATGAAAAAAATCAGATGAAACTGTGGTATTAATTAATATAATATCGCTAGAATTTTTTAACTTTTGAAATTGATTAAAATATACATGAAAGTACAGATATCCATATGGGTCGATATGTTGACTTGAAAAGCGGTTATAAAATATGTAGTTTTATCTTTAGTGGTAATTGGCAGTTATTAAAAATTTTGGAATAATGAAATGCTACTTTCCGTCATACATTGAAATAGATGAGAATAATAAAAGGAGTTTCAGAGAATCGCACTTTTGATACCTAAGACACAATTTTTCAACTGTAAATGAATTGAAATGACTTACACTTTATGCAACATTAGTTGTTCATTGAATTTTCTGCTTCTTCTGCTTGCTTACCTTTTGAAAGGTTTCACTGCTTCTAATAGGTTGGCAGCAAAAAAATGCTGAAAAAGAATCAACGATCGGGGAGAAGTTTGAAAAAAAAAATGGAAGAAACGGAAGAATAGAAACCTAGTAATTCTCGACTGTAGAGACACGGAATGCTGGCATATTTCCAATCTTTTATTGAAAAGTTATTAGTCCTGGGAATTTTTCTGAGTCACAAACTCACTCGGAACGAGGTTTTTCGGTGTCAAAAGAATAAATCAATGCTTTTGCTGAAGAAGAAATGAGTGTTAGTTTATACCCTTTTCAAAGAAAAAATTCTTTTGAATATATAAATTGGAAAACGTCAATATTGTATACTGTATGAAGTATTTGGAATGAAATAACTGACACGCTTTAAATTTTTAATAAAATGAAGATAGATACCACTATAAGGAATATATTAGAATCTTAAAAAATCAATATTAAAATAAATGATCCTATAGTTAGAATCAGTTGTAAAGGTGCGTTGTGAAATTCAAATATTCTGACAGTTATCTGAAGATTTGAACGGTAGAACTTTGATTGATTCGAATGAATTTTTCATGACTATTTGTTTTTAGAAGAATCAACGATGCTAATTAATTCAGAATTTTTAGAAGGTATGTTTGCTAGTAGTTTTGTGAACAATAAATCTCGCCCCAAAGAAATATTTGAGATATGTTCTTCATTTCTATCTTTAAAGGTTTAGCCATTTTTTTCGAATGCGAATTATTTGTATAATCTTTTTTCTGCTTTCATCAGTATTCCTAAAATTACAATTAAATGTCTTCTTATTTCAGTATTAATGTCTGGTCATTACCAAAATGATTCAATTTTTTAATGGCGTCAAACTTGCCACTAACTCGTCAAGCTTTGAAACCATTAAAGAGGCCACCATCTTCAAACAGAATAAGAAAAATAAAATTCCTTACATATACTTCGTTTTTATGGACTTCAAGAAGCATCCACGCCAAATTCGAAGAAAATCGAACAACTTGCTTGGTCGTGACTGCGTAATAAGTTTACTGTCAGACGAAATGTCTAACGGTCGAGTTAAAACAGGATCTCGTTTCACTGGCTCAATTATGAAGGAGTTCAAGACTGAGAATAGAGCTGATTATTTATTGTTTGATACTAGGAGCAACTAAAAGAAAGTAGTAAAGCTTCAGTGAAAATAGATTCATGCGTTTGTTAATTTCTTTATGCACTGTTTAAAGTGTAATAAGTAACAAGCTAAACATAGAAATACCCAGAAAATAATTCGCAGCATATGTTAATAATCCTTTATTGGATAATATATTATTTAAATTATAATGAATTATTATTCTATTCAATAAAATGGAGTAAATGTGTTTACTTTGAATTTTTGAAATACGAAAAAAAAAGAATCCCCAGTTATTTATATTTTCAAAATCACGCTTATTAAAATTATTACTTTTTATGATAATTTAATAATTATTATTATTAATTCTAACTTGATTATATTTATTTTTACGCATAAATTAATTATTATGCTTAAAAAGTCTTCGGTGGCAAAATAAGTATGGAATTACTCAGAAAATTATTAGTAATCTATGTATTAATTATACATTATAGGGCATCCAATCTCCTCCAGTATCCTCCACTCTCAAAAGAATGGAAAATATTTTAACCAAATTACGGTGAATTGTTATTTTATACAATAAAATAGCACCAATGTGCTCAATTTGAATTTTTTGAAATAGGAAAAGAGATGAGGAGTTAAATATTTTAGATGAGTGTTATATTGTAAAAATAACATTATATTTAAATTAAATTCAGAAATTTTCAAGATAAAGATTTATGAATTGGAAACTATAACGAAGGGGACATTGGAACTATATTAAAACAAAGGAGATTAGAAACCATATTAGGGAACAAAGTGACCATGGAAATACTCAGAAAATAATTGGTAGCCTATGTAAAAATTACCCATAACAGAGTACGGGTAGGTCAGGTAAATAGAATCAAGTCATTTTCACAATAGAATATAGGATAGGAAATGCAGCAAATGGGGCTCTTAGTCATTGGATTAAGTAAAATACACCAGATAAAATATACAACATAGATTTAATGAAATGCAAATTTACAATACCATAATTATCTAATTGCGTGGATAACAATACTGCAAATCGTACGTAGCTTGACAGATATAACAACGACAAGTAAGACGCAATATAAACAGCAGAACTTTGTAGTACTAAATTGAGTGTTCAAAGGCCCAGCCGTCTAAAGTGATACACACTTCGCATGTTATTATTCATGCAGATGATTGATGTGCCATTGTAAATTTGTATTCTATTATACCTGTGTGGTGAGGGGCAGATTAAGCTTGTTGGGGCCCCCTGTCGCTAAATGTCTTTGGAAGCCTCAAAAACATTATACATAAGCACTCGTACATTTCGACTTTATAATCATTGTTTTAATAAGCATAGTTTTGAGCTCTTTTGGTCATAAAAAGTGCGTTTTTACGAATAATTAATGTAGTCTATATATTTAAAATAATATGATAAAATCTTCAGACTGTTCGTCAGCCACAAGCCCCGACGGATTTCGACAATTTTTCTTTCTTATGAAAGCTTATGGCGTCCAGATATGTCATCAATGTTAACCTGCCCCACTCCCCCCTTTTCGAACGAAAAAAAATATAGAGAATGTATGGTGGATAAATATTTTTTCGATTTCCTTCGAAAATGTGTGGTGGTGGTGGAGAGACGACCCTTTATGACATATCTAGACTTCATAAACTTTCATATGGAATAAAAATTATCGAAATCCGTCGAGTGATTGGGGCTGGCGAACTGTATGAAGGTTTTACCATATTATTTTAAATATATAGATCCCAATAGTTCAATCAAAATGGCGTGTCAAAAATATTGTAAAATACCTATTGTAGATGATGGAAATTGTTTACTTTGGACGATATCATTCTGTGCTTATGAATCTGAAGACTTTCATGCCGAAATTCGTGAGAAAGTTATACAAAACATTACAACAAGATGAGGTTTATCGATAGATTTTACAACTTTAAAGGCCTTTGATACGCCCCTGTTTGTTTAATGTTCATCTGGTATATTCTTGTCTTTTACTTAATTCACTGACAAAGACCACCCTGAAATTTCTGACCCCATCTTCTATTGCAAAAATGACGTGTTTCTGTATGCCTGACATACCAACCCTTAAAATTTGCAAATGTGC
>BGPR01054466.1:0-10202 GCA_013235015.1 Araneus ventricosus
AAAATTATGGATCCGAATCAGTGATTCTGAATCGGAATCGGTAATTCCGAATCCGCGGAATCAGAGTGAATCCAATTCCGATTCACGAATCCGATTCCGCGGATTCATCATGAGTCCGATTCCGCGGATTCGTTCCTTTTAATGGATTCATTCCTTTTGGTCGGAATCGGATCCTGTCGTTCCTTTTGAGGATCCGGATCCGCGGATTTGTTCCGGAGTGAACGACACATCACTACCTAGAACGTGAAACCACAAATACCAACTATTTCTTCCCTCGTATTACGTTTCTCTATGATTCACATTTTCCGCCCCCAATCACTTTTTCCCCCGATAGCAGTTTCTACTGCTATTGGTCTTGTACGATTGTCTTTCGGTGAATCATCCCTCTTGTTGTGATATGCTTTTCCAATGATTGCATCACTTTTGTAATACATGTGACTGAAGACTTATCTATCGGATCGGAGATGACGCAGAAGATCGCCTACACAGCTGATCGGAGTAATGGGTAGATTTCAGTTGAATCTATTGTTACTCGTGTTTTCATAATTTGCAATTATTTCTAGAAAGTTCGCTAGAGCAATTAGGATTATGATAAACGGTTGTACTTCTTTTCAACAATTGTTTTCATGTGTAGTTGGGTACTTAATTTCATTCTCTTAATATTTTTTAGATTGGACACAGGTGTAATTTGAATATAAATTCATTCTAATATGGAGATGCGTGAGAATAATCCTTAATAATTTATGATATTTCTGAAGAATATCAGATTGAAAATATATTAGAAAAAACTATATTATGCTGAATTGTGTATAGTTTTTCCATTATCTTATTATTAGCACTAAACATTGTTGTTCTTATGCATGTTTTTTTAAAATTAATAAATAAATTATTGAATCTCAAATACAGGTTAACTTACTCTTTCATGCAGGCTTATTTTTCCCATTTGCTTAACTTTTACTAATAAACTTTATTTTAAACTATTTGGTAAAAATTAGAAAGAAATCTCATTTTTTCAGTTTAAAAGTTATTAATAAATGTTATTCCAAAAGCTGCCTGGGGCAACTGCACTAAACAAATATAAGTTGTTAATATAAAGTTGTATCAAAATAACTGAAATAGAATTACACTTTTTCATGAATGCAATTTTTAATGGTAAATTTCTTAACTAAATTATCATTTTCAATAGTAAGGATATTAATCTTTATCCATTATAAATTTAGGGTCAATTATTTTGCAAAAATCCTATAATAAATAATATACATATGAAAACATTTGTTAGAAAATAATCATTATATATAAATTATTTCCTCCCCTCAAGAATAGAAAAACAGACGAGTCTTCATTTAAGTACTTAATCATTTTTAAATACAGAAGTAAATAATTTCAAAAAATATAACCATATACCATAATTCTAATTGCTCTGGCAAACTATTTAGTTAAATACTTTTAGAAACAAACTATTTAGAAGTAATTTCAAATCGTAATCAAAATATGACATAATGAACAACAGATGTACAGATGATAGTATTTAATACTACAATATTTAATAAAATAAAATAAACAGATATCCAATTATTGAACATTTTTTCAGTTAAAAGTTGCCTGAGTCAACTGCATTAAACAAATAAAAAGTTGTACAACATTAACTGAAATAGAATTACACTTTACATGAATGCCAATTTTTAAATGGCAAATTCCTTAAGGAAATTATCATTTTCATTAGTAAGGATATTAAGCTTTATCTATGATCAATTAAGGTCAATTATTTTGCATAAATCCGATAATAGATAATATGCCCAACTACATATGAAAACATTTGTTGAAAAATAATCATTACAGATAAATTATCCCCTCCCCCAAAGAATAGAAAAACAGATGAGTCTTTATTTAAGTATTTAATCATTTTTAAATACAGAAATAAATATTTTCAAGTAGCATAACCATATCAAAATCCTAATTTCTCTGGCAAACTATTTAGTTAACTACTTGTAGAAGTAATTTTAAATCATAATCAAAACATGACAGGATGAACAATAGATGTGCAGATGGTAGTAATTATAATATTTAATAAAATAATATGAACAAATATTCAATTATTGGATATTTTCTCGAGTTAAAAGTTGTCCGAGGCAACTGCACTAAACAAATATAAGTTGTTAATATCAAGTTGTATAAAAATGACTGAAATAGAATTACACTTTTTCATGAATGCAATTTTAAATTGTAAATTTTTTAAGGAGATTATCATTTTCATTACTAAGGATATTAAAGCTTTATCCATAATCAATTTAAGGTCAATTATTTTGTACAAATCCTATAATAAATAATATGCCCAACTACATATGAAAACATTTGTTGGAAAATAATCATTACAGATAAATTATTTCTTCCCCTTGAAGAATAGAAAATCAGATGAGTCTTCAATTAAGTACCTAATCATTTTTAAATACAGAAGTAAATAATTTCAAAAAATATAACCATATATCATCTATATATTAATACGTGAA
Organism: Araneus ventricosus; assembly: GCA_013235015.1. NCBI lineage: Eukaryota > Metazoa > Arthropoda > Arachnida > Araneae > Araneidae > Araneus > Araneus ventricosus. Next base: position 2,508 of record BGPR01054466.1, read on the forward strand.
GAAAAAACTTTGTACCCCCTTTTTAAGCACATTGCGAGCACGGAGGAGTGTGAGATTTGGCATAGTTAAAGTTCATATGGAGAAGGAGTCCAGAAAGATAAAATTTTTATATAATATGTGTTACAAATACATTAAATTAAATAAAATAAAACATTCTTTGTTTACGTTCACACACTATAAAAAATTAGCGGAGTGAATGATTTGTAATAGATTTAATCCCCCTGCAGTGAAATCCACTCCAAGAGGAAGTTTATTTAGATTATTTATAAAAAAACTCTTCGGAGTGAAATACAAAATGCGGATGATTTAAATCTGTCAATGTCAAACACATATTAGTCTGTGGTCAAACAGTCGCACAGAGTAGAGATTATCGCTAAAGAATTTATATATAATATGTATTACAAATACATTAAACTAAATGAAATAAAACATGTATTGTTTGCTTTGTACATACATTGTATATTTTGTCAAATAGATATTAACATATAGATTGCTCAATATACATCTGTTGTAAAAAGAAAATTGTACAGCAGCAATAGAATAAAATTCAAAATTTATTCGTAATAGAACAAAATTAAAAAAAATATATGCAATGATTATAGAGGTATAATTTTTGACAAAAGAACCTCATTAACGTTCAAACTTAAAAATTTAATGAATTGCGGTCAAATTTTCGACCGCTGGTTGACCTCTAGTAATCATTATTGCTCTGGAAAACTATTTAGTTTACTTTTAGAAGAAAACTATTTAGAAGTAATTTCAAATCATAATCAAAACATGACACGATGAGCAACAGATGTACAGATGGTAGTATTTAATAAAATAATTTAAACAGATATTCATGTATTGAACATTTCTTCATTTTTTTCAGTTAAAAGTTTTCTGAGGCAACTGAAGTAAACAAATATAAAGTTGCATAAAAATAACTGAAATAGAATTACACTTCACATGAATGCCAATTTTTTAATGGTAAATTTCTTAAGGAAATTACTCTTTTCATTAGTAAGGATATTAAGCTTTATCCATGATCAATTTAAGGACAATTATTTTGCATAAATCTTATAATAAATAATATGCCCAACTACATATGAAAACATTTGTTGTAAAATAGTCATTATAGATAAAGTATCTCCCTCCCCTCCCAAGAATAGGAAAACAGATGTCTTCATTTAAGTACTTAATCATTTTTAAACACAGTAATAAATAATTTCAAGAAGTATAACCATATATAACAATCCTAATTGTCCTGGCAATCTATTTAGTTAACTACTTTTAGAAGCAAACTGTTTAGAGGTAATTTCAAATCATTATCAAAACATGACATGATGAACAACAGATGGTAGTATTAAATATTATTATATTTAATAAAATAATATTAACAGATATTTATATTTATTGAGCATTTTCTCAATGTAAAAGTTAATAATAAATATTATTCAAAAAGTTGTCTGAGGCAACTGCACTAAACAAATATAAAGTTGAATCAGAGTAACTGAAATAGAATTATGCTTTTACGTGAATGCGATCTTTAATTGTAGATTTACATTTTCATTAGTAAGGATATTTAGCTTTACTGATTCATGGTCAATTATTTTTTATAAATACTATATGGATATTCGCTGTGAAAACTGTTATGTCAATTTAAAAACGGAATTTTTTATAAAATGCTGGATTGCTTTAGTTTTAAGATGCAAGAAATACCTTACCTTATATTTTAACAAATAGACTTGAAAATCTATACTCACAATGTCACAATAAAAATACTCCTTATAAATTATCAATATATATTATTTGCCAATGCATAGAAATTTAACTGTTGATCACTTTTAAAAGCACATAATACAATCCGTAAAAAGAACACATGTTCACATTCTTAACTCAAGTTAAGATTGAGTAAACAGATGAATAAATACTTAATATGTTATTCTAAAATATCCAGCTGATTAGTAGTTTACCACGGGTTTCATGAAAAAGATATTTGGAGAAATGATTCTCAATTAGTGGTGATGCTTTGTAAATGAAGAATTTTGTAGCATGTACTCACCATTATTGCATGTATATGCATAAATAGGTATAATGTTGAAAATGAACACAAAAAACACAGTTAAATGGAAAACAGCATATTTTATTACTTAGTAAAGCATACAAATGAAATTTCTAGTTGTAAAATTGCTCTACTATGTAAAAAAGATACATTAAAACAAAAATAATAATTTCAATAGCTTAATGAACTTTTAAGACTTCAATGGCAATTAAATAGAAAAGAAGATTGAACTTAAATTTGAAAAATAAAATTTAAATTTTCATTTTACATTTATTTTTCCTTCTCTTAAAACTTAGTGTTAGAAAAAATGTACAGTAATCTGGGAATTCCAAATTTCATTCTGCTTCTTTAAAATAGCAGGTTCATAAATTTGTATGATGAAATAAAATATCCTGAATTTTTATCATATATATAGAATTAAATACAAATATTTTGGATAAAAATATAAATAATAAAAGCATAATGAATAGAAAACACAGTTGTGAAATTTCCAGATGAAGCCAATATTTTAATATAGGGAACTTCAATTTCTTTAATATCCTTTTTTAAAAAAGCCAATTATTACATTTAAATTTTCTTTGGTAAGCAACTTCAATATAATTTGATAAAGCAAGCATACATATAGAAAAGATCAATAATTATGAAACATTTAAAGAAATTATTCAGAAAAAAATACTATTAGCTGATTGAAATATAGTAATATGAAAAAATTATGCAGAGATACATCCAGATATTTCAAGAAAATCTATTGCAAATGTAAGGCAATTAAGCCCCGGACCCACGATCAGATAAACCACAGATTTCGTCTGCGGTGTGCGTTACTTCCCGCCATGGGAACAGGTAGGTTCGATGTCGCTCGGGGTCTTGTAAGAGCATCTGTGGTTTCCCAACTTCTGGCGGTAAACATCAAAGACGCGAGATCGGACGAACGCCATCCGTTCCCATGGCCTCTTTTAGTTTGTACTCTGTTCTCGCGTCGTAGTTTTTTAGCAGTTTCGAATGCATACTTTTAATGATGATAACTACATTTTTATTGATAAATTCTCATTTTATAATTGCTACGTTATGTAACTGCATAATCAGTATATTTAATTTGCATCTTAATTAATAATAATTAAGATTTCGAAATTTGCATATGGTAAATCAAAATTTAATTATTATCGAATAAAAAGAAGCTGCAAATAACTTTTTCTTTCCAAAATTGCTTTCTGTATTACTACTGAACACATCACGATTATTTTCAAATAACATTAGTGAGGCATAAAGCACTAAAAGGAATTATGTTCATGCTAAATACTGAAGTAATATGAAGTGGGAATGCAAAAACAAATTTGATATTTAATATTAAATTTTCAAATCAGCATACTATCTATGCATCTTTTCATTGAAGAAGCAAAGTGTTATATACCGTTTTGTCTCGCCATTTTATAAGTTTTGAAAAATTCTTGAGGCATGAACATGCACTGAACAAAAATTCTTGAGTCATGCAACAAAGAAAAAAAATGCTCCAAGCCATTTTTATCAGCATATTTTTAAATTGAAGATTAATAAGAAATCAAATTCATTCTGAGACTTTTTCAGATTATTTTACTATACGTTAAAGAACCAGATAGCTTTTTTTAAATAATCCATTATAAGTTTAAAATACCTTTCTCATACACTAAGAAAATCGCCAAACTTAAAAAATCTCGTAGATAAATTATAATAGAACATGAACCTGATTTTAATAAAAACGAGCAAATGGTCAAATACAAGCACATAAAACATCAACATGATGCTTTAAGAATTGATTAGAATTAAAATTATATATTAATTCTAAACGGTAAACTATTTTTTAAGTTTGATGAAATGCTACATGTTTATTAAATACCTTGTAAAGCGACAAAGTTTAAATTTATAAAAATTTTATACTCATTGCATCGAAAGAAAGCGATTATGACTTCTTATAAACTAAATGTCAAGTTCAAATGTTCTTTAGTTCTTCATGTTTCATATATATAGAGGAGTAATAATATTAAATAAGCCATTGCAGAAATTCAGGGAATTGAACTTAACAATAATTCCTGACTCTCTTTTCAAGACAGATAATTAACATTTTTATTTTAGTTTAAAAAATGAAAACACAAGAAATCGAGAAATACAGAAATTCATTTTAAGAACATATTTTTTAAGATAATAAATATTTAAAAATATATTGTCATCAAAAAACGGTCACTTATTGAAATTATAAGATTTAAATAGACTATTAATTTCTTCTTATTTTTACATGAAAATTGTGTTGGATATTAAACAGGGTATGCTTTAATAGCAACGCTTCAGATGCATTGTTATAACAAAAATTTCATTTTCTTGTGCGCCATATCCTATTTTTATTGAATTAAATATAAGGAAATAAATTGGTAGTCACAATCTTTGCAAATATAACAAATGAGAATATAACACTGACTAACACATTTACTCTTTCTGTTGAATATGAATTTTAAGAAGCAAATTTTTTTTCACATTTCGAAAACATTATTTTCAAATCAAACGAAAAGACCTGCGTTGTAATTAATAAAGCTATAAATGTAACACTAAACTTCAGTACCCAAAAATATTTCGAATTTTTATGAAATTTTGTTTCCTTTTTGGAGCTCAGTGAGCTCATAAAATTCGACGAAATGCTTACTATTAAATATTATTCAAAATTGAAATGATACCGTCGGGGCCCTTTTCTTACCGGGGGGCCCCAGGCGCGCGCTTGGTGAGAAACAGAGCGAAGGGAAACTCTCGTAAACTGCTGCTGACTTGTAGAGTGTTGAGAGGTTTAAAGAAAAGTGGTTCACTGGCCAGACGGCGCGAAGAAAATTTGCCAAGTTACGCGGCGTGGGCATGGCGCATCTGGTCCAATTCAGACTAACCACAAATCCCTTACGACGCGAATAGCTCGGGGATTATCTGATCGTGGGTCCGAGCCTTTAGAAAAATGCTCTTACAAATGAACAGATCATCTTGTTAGCTTGATTTAAATAATGTATTCTTCTTTCTCCAAACCTAATCTCCGAGTTTCTAAACCAAAGCAAGCTGAACAATATAAAATAAATACACACCATCTATTTTTATAGTAGAAATAAGTTATTCAAAAATGCAAACATTTTCATTTAAAAAGTATTTAAAAAACAAAACACTTATACACAGGGAATACTTATGCTGTCTGCTGGTAACTAAACTTTTCATTCTTAGTATACTAGTATTATTACCAACTCATCCTTATTATCAACTCAATTTCAAATAATGAAAGCAATTCTGATCTTCTTATTGCATGTTACTCAGTGTAAATAGATTCTAAAACAATTTTTTTTTCTTCCAAGAAAGTGCAGTTTACAAAACAAGTATATATAAGAGAAGAAAAAAAATATGCAACTGAACTAAACTCTCGAGAGTTTAGTTCAGTAGCATATTTTCAGAACGAAGATCTTCGTTCTGTTTAGTTTTTTGGGGAAAACCATACAATTTTTACTTGCAGTTATATAAAAACATAAATGCAGTTATATTTGAAATACTTCAGTTGTGAAGCAATTCTTACTTACAATATAATATTATACACACAATTTATAAATCTGCCAAAACTGACTTATATAATATAGGTATAATAATGTACAATAATCTATGCTTTCTCCTAAAGTTTCTTTCATTAAAATAGCATATGCAAAACATACAGTTATCAACTACTACCACTGTTACAACATGGGAATTGCCTAATTTTATAACAACGACATGGAAATCTACAATTGCAATGGCAAGTCTTTATGAACCTATCATAAGCATGGAAATTCAGCTGCACATCACTTTAAAAGTATATACTTTCCGCAAAATAAACATAAGTTTACATTCCAAACTCAATCCAAGAATGTCTAAATAGCTAAATACTTTAAAAAGTTACTGATTGCAGTATGTTTCGTTGATCAGACTATTAGTTTGCAAAAAATTTTAGTGTATAATACACTTGAATAAAAAAAGAATCCTTGGTGTTTTTTTAACTAACAGTTATTTGTTCATTCCATCGCTTTAAATCTGAATAATAATATATAAATCGGCAAAAAGAAAAAAAAGAAGTATCGCCAATCAAAAATATGTTTGATCTCGCAAGCTACATAATTAATTCCAAAGTAAACAGAAAGCACATAGCACGTTACGCTATCAGTAATTTTTTTTAAAAGTATATATACCATGTGTTACAAACAAAAATATATTCATTGCAGAAGAATCAATTTTAAAAAACTATTTCCATGGAACTCAAAAATCAAGTACTTTGAGTTACGACAACACATAACATAGCATTGGAAGCGGTTTTGATCCTGGTATTATCGAATTGCTTAGCTATGGCTCTTCACTACAAAGTGTCAGAAACTGTGAAGTAGCAATACGAAGGTTATAAACTGTGAAGTAGCAATACAAAGGTTATAAACTATGAAGTAGCAATACGAAGGTTATAAACTGTGAAGTAGCAATATGGATGTTGGTAAAAGACAAGAACTGTGACGTCGAAGGTCCTCTTCAGATTCAGTGCAGTGATTGATTACTATTGTGAATCCCACCAAAACGTTCTAAACACCACCTTCAAAAGAATTTTTGCAGGCGCCATCTGTTGACACTATAAAGAACTAAACATTAAAACTATATAGAACGCGTATATTAAAAAGAAATAATAATTTTTTATTTAAATTTTTTAGAACACTTTACTTATATTTAATAAGATTTTTTTGAAAATTAAAGGTGTAATTGAAATAACAGTTATTTGGAATAGATATTTAAAAATAGCAATAGCAAAAATATTTGTTACTCAAAAAATCGTGGATTATGCATCCCTATATAACAGAAGTTCTACGTTACCCTAATTAAAGAAAACAGAAAACTCGTCCATAGTACGGGATGACAGCTTTTGCCGCTATATATCCCAAATAAAACCCAACTTCAACTTGTCCATAGTACGGTCCTATTCACCAAATAGCGTCTTGATACTAGAATCGAGTAACCCGAAATCGAGAGTCGATTCTTGTTGCCGCGAAATTCCTATTCCCCAACACGAGTTACTCGACTCCGCTCTGTGACGCAGGGTCCCAGCTATCCCTGTCCAATAATTTTCAAAGTAGAATTACATTGGTCCAAATATGACACATGATTATCAGCTGATTTTAGCGCCTTCTAATGTTTATTGTTTTGACTGTTGTCATGTAACTTCTGAATATTACTGTTGCCTGAATTTAGGATTCTCGAAATAAAATTTTTACAAAGATGTTATTCTTATCCATATGTTTTCAGCACATATGGATAAGATTCGATTTTCAGATGCTAGTTTAATTGTATTGAAATGGAGATTTATGGACGAGTTTTCTGGTTTGTTTACATGCCTGTAATATGTATTTCCGGTAATGCTAAGTCAATGGCTCTTCAAAGCTGAATCCAACATACAAGCAGATAAAGTCAGGGTTTTTAATGTAAGTAACAAACCAGAAAACTCGTCCATAGTGACAATCCCATATAAATACTTGCATGTTTCTGTGTCTTGATACATTATTAAGCAAGTAGGTTTTAAATTTGCATAGTATGCTGCAATAAAAATTTAAAAAATGTAATTTTTTTATATTTTGGTATTTAGATGTACATTAGTT
>BGPR01054467.1:0-10202 GCA_013235015.1 Araneus ventricosus
GCACATTTGCAAATTTTAAGGGTTGGTATGTCAGGCATACAGAAACACGTCATTTTTGCAATAGAAGATGGGGTCAGAAATTTCAGGGTGGTCTTTGTCAGTGAATTAAGTAAAAGACAAGAATATACCAGATGAACATTAAACAAACAGGGGCGTATCAAAGGCCTTTAAAGTTGTAAAATCTATCGATAAACCTCATCTTGTTGTAATGTTTTGTATAACTTTCTCACGAATTTCGGCATGAAAGTCTTCAGATTCATAAGCACAGAATGATATCGTCCAAAGTAAACAATTTCCATCATCTACAATAGGTATTTTACAATATTTTTGACACGCCATTTTGATTGAACTATTGGGATCTATATATTTAAAATAATATGGTAAAACCTTCATACAGTTCGCCAGCCCCAATCACTCGACGGATTTCGATAATTTTTATTCCATATGAAAGTTTATGAAGTCTAGATATGTCATAAAGGGTCGTCTCTCCACCACCACCACACATTTTCGAAGGAAATCGAAAAAATATTTATCCACCATACATTCTCTATATTTTTTTTCGTTCGAAAAGGGGGGAGTGGGGCAGGTTAACATTGATGACATATCTGGACGCCATAAGCTTTCATAAGAAAGAAAAATTGTCGAAATCCGTCGGGGCTTGTGGCTGACGAACAGTCTGAAGATTTTATCATATTATTTTAAATATATAGACTACATTAATTATTCGTAAAAACGCACTTTTTATGACCAAAAGAGCTCAAAACTATGCTTATTAAAACAATGATTATAAAGTCGAAATGTACGAGTGCTTATGTATAATGTTTTTGAGGCTTCCAAAGACATTTAGCGACAGGGGGCCCCAACAAGCTTAATCTGCCCCTCACCACACAGGTATAATAGAATACAAATTTACAATGGCACATCAATCATCTGCATGAATAATAACATGCGAAGTGTGTATCACTTTAGACGGCTGGGCCTTTGAACACTCAATTTAGTACTACAAAGTTCTGCTGTTTATATTGCGTCTTACTTGTCGTTGTTATATCTGTCAAGCTACGTACGATTTGCAGTATTGTTATCCACGCAATTAGATAATTATGGTATTGTAAATTTGCATTTCATTAAATCTATGTTGTATATTTTATCTGGTGTATTTTACTTAATCCAATGACTAAGAGCCCCATTTGCTGCATTTCCTATCCTATATTCTATTGTGAAAATGACTTGATTCTATTTACCTGACCTACCCGTACTCTGTTATGGGTAATTTTTACATAGGCTACCAATTATTTTCTGAGTATTTCCATGGTCACTTTGTTCCCTAATATGGTTTCTAATCTCCTTTGTTTTAATATAGTTCCAATGTCCCCTTCGTTATAGTTTCCAATTCATAAATCTTTATCTTGAAAATTTCTGAATTTAATTTAAATATAATGTTATTTTTACAATATAACACTCATCTAAAATATTTAACTCCTCATCTCTTTTCCTATTTCAAAAAATTCAAATTGAGCACATTGGTGCTATTTTATTGTATAAAATAACAATTCACCGTAATTTGGTTAAAATATTTTCCATTCTTTTGAGAGTGGAGGATACTGGAGGAGATTGGATGCCCTATAATGTATAATTAATACATAGATTACTAATAATTTTCTGAGTAATTCCATACTTATTTTGCCACCGAAGACTTTTTAAGCATAATAATTAATTTATGCGTAAAAATAAATATAATCAAGTTAGAATTAATAATAATAATTATTAAATTATCATAAAAAGTAATAATTTTAATAAGCGTGATTTTGAAAATATAAATAACTGGGGATTCTTTTTTTTTCGTATTTCAAAAATTCAAAGTAAACACATTTACTCCATTTTATTGAATAGAATAATAATTCATTATAATTTAAATAATATATTATCCAATAAAGGATTATTAACATATGCTGCGAATTATTTTCTGGGTATTTCTATGTTTAGCTTGTTACTTATTACACTTTAAACAGTGCATAAAGAAATTAACAAACGCATGAATCTATTTTCACTGAAGCTTTACTACTTTCTTTTAGTTGCTCCTAGTATCAAACAATAAATAATCAGCTCTATTCTCAGTCTTGAACTCCTTCATAATTGAGCCAGTGAAACGAGATCCTGTTTTAACTCGACCGTTAGACATTTCGTCTGACAGTAAACTTATTACGCAGTCACGACCAAGCAAGTTGTTCGATTTTCTTCGAATTTGGCGTGGATGCTTCTTGAAGTCCATAAAAACGAAGTATATGTAAGGAATTTTATTTTTCTTATTCTGTTTGAAGATGGTGGCCTCTTTAATGGTTTCAAAGCTTGACGAGTTAGTGGCAAGTTTGACGCCATTAAAAAATTGAATCATTTTGGTAATGACCAGACATTAATACTGAAATAAGAAGACATTTAATTGTAATTTTAGGAATACTGATGAAAGCAGAAAAAAGATTATACAAATAATTCGCATTCGAAAAAAATGGCTAAACCTTTAAAGATAGAAATGAAGAACATATCTCAAATATTTCTTTGGGGCGAGATTTATTGTTCACAAAACTACTAGCAAACATACCTTCTAAAAATTCTGAATTAATTAGCATCGTTGATTCTTCTAAAAACAAATAGTCATGAAAAATTCATTCGAATCAATCAAAGTTCTACCGTTCAAATCTTCAGATAACTGTCAGAATATTTGAATTTCACAACGCACCTTTACAACTGATTCTAACTATAGGATCATTTATTTTAATATTGATTTTTTAAGATTCTAATATATTCCTTATAGTGGTATCTATCTTCATTTTATTAAAAATTTAAAGCGTGTCAGTTATTTCATTCCAAATACTTCATACAGTATACAATATTGACGTTTTCCAATTTATATATTCAAAAGAATTTTTTCTTTGAAAAGGGTATAAACTAACACTCATTTCTTCTTCAGCAAAAGCATTGATTTATTCTTTTGACACCGAAAAACCTCGTTCCGAGTGAGTTTGTGACTCAGAAAAATTCCCAGGACTAATAACTTTTCAATAAAAGATTGGAAATATGCCAGCATTCCGTGTCTCTACAGTCGAGAATTACTAGGTTTCTATTCTTCCGTTTCTTCCATTTTTTTTTTCAAACTTCTCCCCGATCGTTGATTCTTTTTCAGCATTTTTTTGCTGCCAACCTATTAGAAGCAGTGAAACCTTTCAAAAGGTAAGCAAGCAGAAGAAGCAGAAAATTCAATGAACAACTAATGTTGCATAAAGTGTAAGTCATTTCAATTCATTTACAGTTGAAAAATTGTGTCTTAGGTATCAAAAGTGCGATTCTCTGAAACTCCTTTTATTATTCTCATCTATTTCAATGTATGACGGAAAGTAGCATTTCATTATTCCAAAATTTTTAATAACTGCCAATTACCACTAAAGATAAAACTACATATTTTATAACCGCTTTTCAAGTCAACATATCGACCCATATGGATATCTGTACTTTCATGTATATTTTAATCAATTTCAAAAGTTAAAAAATTCTAGCGATATTATATTAATTAATACCACAGTTTCATCTGATTTTTTTCATCAATTGTGACCAAGATTTGCTATGTATTGTATGTAAAGTATGTAATGTAACACGACTAATTGTAATTATCTAGTCCTATTTTTAGTCATTTACCAGTTACAAACCTTATGAACATTAAATTTTAAATTTCAAAAATAATTTTAAATTTGGTTTCATATCTTTTGGATATATCTTTTGTTTTTATGAATTTATTTCAAGACAAAAATGCTTCTTTCTGAACTTTTATACTAACATAAGCTGATTACGCTTTCATTTTACTCCAAGATGTATTCTTTGTTCCATAATATAAATATCTGATTGATTTAATTTTAAATTATGTTTTTTAATATCTATTATTAAGTACAAATTGTGCTACTTCGTTACAAATCGTATTACTGTTTTACAAAAGTGTTACTTTATAACGAACTGTGTTACATGGTAATTGTATTACTACTAACAATGTTACGCATGTTAAGTTACTTTTCACAGGAGTACTACTGGCATCACTTTCCTATACGTATATATCTTCAAATCTAAAAAGTTTGACCAAACTTTCAAATACAGTTTAAAGTAAAATTAGAAATAAATTCTTAGATTTCACAAACATGCATAAATAATGGATATATATTTACATTGGAGAATCAAAGATTTAAAATTTATAAAACTGATATATAATTGCATTTCGAAATGTTCCCGATTATATAAAATTATTTTTGCAATACATAAATGTCTTTATTTAATTTACTGTTTTTCTCTTTTTAGATTACTTACTAAGGACCTTCTTCAAACATATCTGTGTTCACTAACCATATCAAAAAAGGTGAGGATTTACAACACTGTTTTGCAATTTTCTGTGATTTCTCTTATGCTAGATATCCTTCTTTTACAAATATTTAAGTAGCGAAAATTAAGAAAATTTTAAGTTCTTCTTCTTCTTCTTGAATCATTTATTCTCATTCAGTCTTTGCAAATAGTATAAGATCCAGTGGCGGCTCGTGAACACAGAAGCAAGATAGTATTTATCTAGAGAATACATTTTTAGAAAGCCACTTTAACTTTCAGTAGGCCAAATTTTTTAATTCCAAAACCAGATGTGAAATTTCCTGCTTTTCAAACAAATTAAATAACCAGCATATATGACATTTACTACTAGTTTTACTGACAGAAAGTTAACTGAATGTTGATGTGACGATTCAGCTGACGAAAGAAAAAAACAGAGTTCCACATGTACGCTTCCCTCTTCGTCCACTTCAATTGATAACACTCTTCCAAAAATGAATATCTTCTTCGAAAGAAATCTAGACTTCTATCAAGATAAACCAAATAATCAATCAACCAGATGTGTTTCTGTTGACGCAATACAAACGGAAAACAAAACTCATAAACAGCCAATGAGATTGTCACTTTGTGTGGGAATGAAGGAAAAAAAATTAAAAAGAGCATCTTTTTCTCGTTCAGTTGGCTCCGTGCCAGTCAGAGATGCTCGCCCATAGCCCGTCTAAGTTAAAGGGACAGAGGGTTGCTTTTTCTCTCCGAATTTTCTGAGGAGTGAACGAATTTAGAGGGGAACAGACTACTTTGCAGTTCAGACCTGCTTCTTTCTTACTTGTTGATTCATTTTCTGTCTTCTTTTCAAATTTTTATTATATTTTTTTGCATTTTCGTAAGTCATGGAACTCTTAGAGTGAAAAAGTAAGCGAATAAGATTTAAAAAGAAAATACAAGTTTTAAAAGAAATTCAGGGAGTGCTGCAGCCCCAATGGACGAGCCGCCACTTACAAGATCATTGTAAAATTAATTAAGATCATTAAAATTCAAGTGATAATATTCTCATTTTTAATAAATTATATTCAGTAACGATCTGGCATTAAAGGCATTATCAGCTTTCGAAAACTCAATTTTAAATAATTACGACTTAGATTAAATTAAAGTTTTAATCATGATTCCACGTCTTGTTAATCTTTTTTTTTTCTTGAAAAAAGATTTCAATTTCTAATTTAAAGAAGATTTTTCGCGGTTTAATTTTTTTTATCAATTTTACATTTCTGTATCTTATTTAGCTTCGTATTTTAAGAGAAAAATTTTAAAATCGTTAATTTTTAAGTCAAGAGCTTATAACATGTTTTAGTGAGTTTGTATTCACTCTCTAGATAGTAATACAAATAAAAACACATTACTCATATTCAAATAGTTTGTAAATATGTAATTAAAAATTCCTCTGAACTGTTTTATTATTATATAAAATATAAAACAGAATTTCCAGATCTAGATAATTTACTAACTTTAAAAACTAAAAATATATAGCCATACATGTCTTTAATTCATATTTTTGTTAGAAATAAAAAATAATGCAACAATTTTTTTCTGAAATTTAATACATAATTCAGAAATTTTCACCATTAAGATATATATTTCAATTAAGATAAAACGCCATTATCTTAAAATTAATGGTGTTTAATAAAACATTTTTCAATTTTTATCATTAGAATAGAGATTTGGATCATAAATTGACCGAAAAATAATGAATACAATTCTAAAAATAAGACAAAAGTCCTTTAAATTAATATTGAAAGTGTGATTTTATAAGTTGATTAATAGATGTATAAAGAAGAGAGGGAGAAATGAATTTTCTGCGATAAATAACTCTAAACTTCATTAAAGATAAGTGATTTCAAAAAATTGTTTTCATCTTGTTGTTCCATGCGAAATAAATTAAAATAAGTTAATGACTGTTTTGCATTCATTATAACTTTCATTTAAATTGAAAGAAATTATGTGTTTGGCAGCGAAGCTTCATTAATAACACTTATTGAAAACCCACAGCATTTTGAATGCTTGTTTGTTTTTCACAAGCATAGAGATTTTTCTATAGTTTTCCATTTTATGAACTGTTAATAAACAGTTTTTAATAAGAGATGAGAATTCTTTTATAGAAAGTTTATCACATCTAAAAAGAAACCGGCATTATTAATTTTCCTCTGTTTCTGAACAGGCTTTATTATTAGAATAAAGCATGATTTAATGCGTCTCGTTTTGAGAAAGAAAAATTGATTTTTTAAAATTCCCTGTTTTCTAAAAGTACTTCCTTACACTGATTCTAAAATAGCTCCTCAAGATTTATGTTGGATCTTACGAAAAAAATTGTCAGAAAGTAAGTAAACAATTATGGAATGATACGAGTTTAAGTCATGGCCACAAACACATGCATAGCAATTGCATCATAAAGAAATAAAAATCAAACCAGCTGATACAGCGAAAAGCATCTGCGCTCATTTATTCGCATGACCATGATTTCCCGACGTTGCTAGAGTCAAACCGGCGATTCAGCCCTCCAAGAAAATTCGTCAAGACAAAAAAAGGAGCCAAGTGGTGTGCACAAAACAGAAAAGTAGCCAATGCACAATGTTCGCAATAGTAAGTTGCATGATTAATTTGTGAACTGAAACGATTTTATCTTCACTAACATAAACTATTTTGACGTTGATATAAACGTTCTCTGGCTAGCCTAACCCATATGCTTCTTTCCTAAGTGATCTCTTTTGAATAATTTCATTCAAAATTTCATTATATTGTAAGACATATCGTGAATTCTTCATCTTTAACTCATTTTTTTCGAGAAAGAGTTATTTTACAACTGAACGAATATAGTAGCAGGCTATGGCTATAAAGTTATCCCTAACATGGCGGAGGCTACCGGTTTTGTTTTGTATGCAAATTAAACGTTGCCATCGTCAAAAGTGAAATTAACCTCTTTTCTGTGCCACGTACCTTAGCATTTTATATATAAATGTTATGAAGTTATTTTAATCAAATTCATAACATAACGAATTTTTATCCATTTAACCAACAGAAACTGTATACATCAGTAGTGGAGAGCTATGACCCGCAGGTCAGATATTGATACACGAAGACTTTTTAAATGACCCACACGCTGATTTTAATAAACTTATTTTTATCATAAAAGAGAGAACAGACAAACAAAAATATTTTAAAAATTTAAAGCATAAATATTTAATATCGAATTCATAAAAAAATTATCCCGAGTTGATGTTGGCTAACTGATTTTCTATCCTATCATTGCACCAGTGTTTAACTCATGACAATAGGTCATGAGTTAAAATCTTGCTTGCAAAAGTAAAAGTTGTTAAACAAAAAAAAGGAGACGAAATTTTTCTTAGAGGGTTTGGGAAGTGATAACAGAAAAAAGAGAGAGAAGGTCAACTGTCAAGCTTTTCTGTACACAAATTTTCGTATTGGTACCCTTTTCACCATACCTTCCTCTTTCCAAGTGGCCTCACTGGTTTACTGATCCATGGGCTAATATTTAAAAAAATAATGAACAACATTTGAGCCACTCCTCAAAAAGTTTCTCCATCACTGGTATACATACAACTTCTAATCTACATCTCTTTCCTTTTTCAATAACATAAAATATTACTATAAGAATGTCTTAAGTACAAATGAGATATTTTATAGTATGTTTCTGAAAAGAAATCGGAGATGGTCTCCCCTCGACTTTTAACTATAGTAACTCCGGGAGAGTCGCCGCATCCGGGATAGATGCCGCACACCTTGTATTTCTTGTAATTATCGATAGATGGCAGTCAGGCGAGCAGTATAGGTGCGCAATGAGATTTCTTTAACCAGTTTATAGCGTGAACACCAATTCGATGATTACTTTTAGCTGTACAATCGTTATTTTGAGGTAAGCGTATGATTTCACTATCCAAACTTTTAAACACCTTATGCTTAAATACATTTTATACGTTAATTACTAAATCCATGCATGACTAGTCGAAGTCAAAACTAAGTGTAGCGTCTGTATAGAGTACTGTGTGTATGGTTACGCCATTTTCCTTTGCGAGGGCAGGCGACTATGATGTGCGGCGTCTGTACCGTACAAAATGGGATACATGCCGCACTGCGATCCGGTATACACGCCGCAGTTTCTTTTGTACGAGATGCCGCGATTAATAAAATTGAAATTTATCTATCCGTGCCTTATTTTATTAAGTTACTGAATTTTATGTTACTGAACACTTTCTTGGGTTGAGCGGCATGTTGGGCGCAAATTGACTCGGTATCAGGTAGGGTCTTTAATCTGCGATGCTTGGAACAAATCGGCAACTGTTGGCAACGCTACTAGGGGCTTTAAGGTCACTGGCATCTTCCCTTTTAAAAACAACGCTCTCCCACATCAATTGTTTTTTGCATTAGCGGATAGTGAAGTGCCCGTACCAAAAAACACGACACAAGAAGAGGCAAATTCCTCAAGTGAAGTACTAATCAACACACCTCAAATCAATTTACAGCCTGCAGGAACTAGCAGTGTAAAACCACCATCACCTACCAAACACCTACATAAAATCTCTCCTATTCCGAGACTTGGCCAGGTGACAGCAAAGCACAGAATTAAGAAAACAGCAGTACTCTTAACCTCTATTGACAATAGGAATGCGCTTAAAGGAAATTTAGAGAAATGATTCCAAAAATGTAAGAAAATCAACAAAATAGATGTCAAAACTACCAAGAGAAAATTTAATTGTGAATCAGGCGGAGGATCCATTGACAGTTCATCAGACATTGATGAATGTTCAAACAGTTTCAAGTTTACTACACCAAAGGAGAAAAAGGGAAAAATAAAATGTAAGAAGGCTAAGAAAGATGCAAGTCAAGATGATAACAATGAACAGTTGGATCACGCATGTGACGCAGACGTTCTTTGCAAGGAATGTTCTGAAAACTACTACAAAACTAAGAGGAAGTGTGATTGGCTTCGTTGGATCATGTGTCAAATGTGGTTACATGAAGACTGTACTATTTTCGACACATTTTGTGTAGATTGCGGTAGAAAAAAGATGTATTAACAAATAAAACAATGTAAACACTATTTTGCTTTTTACTTTTCCCTCTCTAATACACTGATGTTACGTTGTTGCTGAAATAACAATTAAAATTCAATCTTTAAAAAATAAGTCGATAATTTTAGTAGTGAACTAAGCAAGCAGACTAATATTGAGTTGAACCTACTAGTACGTTTTATTGTACTCATTTGGTTTGTTTTTGTTCTTACATAGGTAATTATAGACCAGATATGAATATTTGTTTGAATATTTTTTATTTATTATTTCATTCTCTTCTTATGCCAGGCGCGGCATAACTCCCGCATAAGTGCGGCGTCTCACCCTGAATGTACGGGTGACGCGCCGCAGTGTAATGTTTTAGAAAAAAATATTAATTATTTTTTTATATTTTTTGTCGAAGTACACATATTGTATATTTAGCATTAAATAGCACAGCATGATTTATTTTATTTCATGTGCACCATGGGATTTTATACACAACTTACCCTATACGAAGAGTTCGGGTTTGACTTCACCGTATTGTGAAGATAATCGAGTATGATGAAATATTTCTTTTCATTGACCGACGGATCAACAGATCTACAGTTTTAGTGTAAAAACCGCACAGTAATAGATCTACAATTTTGTGTAAGACGGTATACATGCAACTTAATTATTCACCTCTTTCCTTTATCAATATTATAAAATATTATTATAAAACTTTCTAAGTACAAATGAATGGAAAAAATAGCATATTTTTGAAAGAAATCGGCGATAGTCTCCCCT
>BGPR01054468.1:0-10202 GCA_013235015.1 Araneus ventricosus
TTTCAATTTTTGCTGTATTGCGAACGAGTTCTTTTTAGATGAAAATTTGGAAAGAGAAATGTATGAAATGCTGAGTTAAGGATAATATGTATTTATTTAAGGAGTGATATTTTCGCTGCATCCATTTTTTTTAATATAAAGCGTTTGAATGAAAAATTTCAGCGTTATGCATTAAAATAAGCAAAAGCATTGCATAGGTATAAGATTCGGTAAAAACGTATTTTAAGGTTTCAGATCAATTTTAAGTTGGCTGCGTAGGAATTGAATTGGTGCGACCACTTTAAGTAAAATGCATTTTAGACAGCTTATTTCAAATCAATTCATTTCAAAAATGTCTTCTAAGAAATTCTTTTTAATTATACATAATTATTTCTATCGCTTATGTAGAGTATTTTTCAGGTTTACTTCACTACATGAAAATTTCTTTGAATAAGAACGTCTCTCAGAAGCTATGAATAAAGAGTAAAGCTCTGTAAATTATTTTGATTAAAATGCTTTATCTTTATCCTATGCAATTTGGAAACCATTGAGTAGTAAAATAATCTATACTTTGCTTTTGAAAACTAAAACTAGAAGTGTCGCAAAGTTAAACGCGTGTTGTTTAATGATGCAGGCAAAGAATTTCTCTGAATAATATAAATCATGTATCAGATGCAGTGGAAAGGACATGTTACTTCATGTATTGTAAAACATGCTTTTTCTGTATTAACAGCACTTGATAGGCTTTCATTTTAGCATCTATTTGCCTTGTTTACATTGTAGCACACGTTTGTTAAAGCGCATCACTCCTTTGTTTCAAATATGTTATAAGAGGTAAGATTTTAATCCCTTCTTTTTACACTTTGTTCTGGAGATTGTCTTTAATTTCTTCTTTGTGGATAAATGTTTTTATTTCCAATAAACTCCGGTTTAGGTTCAGGCCAAAAGAGGATATTAAATTCAGACCTTAAATCTTTTTCCTCTACAGAAAACCTATTCCACTTTTGAATCTGCATGAATGTCTTGCCTCTGATGAAGTCATTCACCAGATTCTTACTTCTTGTCGTTGTCTACTATTATTTTTTACCCTTCCACCTTTGTATTCCCCTTTTATTAATATTTTTATTTATTTTATAATTGGCAATTTTTTCCTGGATGCTGCTGCACTTGCGCACACCAATTAAATTGCTTCTATCATTCTTTGTCTTTTTAGATATTCTTACCTTTTTGTCTCTTTAGATATTCAATGCTTTCATTTTAGCGATGGCGGTTATTGCGAAATTAACCGGTTTTCTCTTATTCAGGTTTTATTTCACCTCCCAGTTTAACCTGGGGGTTATAACTGCTCAAAATAACCGGTTTTCGGACAAACGCCTTTTGTAGACAAAATTTTTCATTAATAATGTTTTCACTGGAACTCAATCCATTGGCCAATATTTATCTGTTCATAAAGACTCTTTCAGTAATCCATCAACCAACAGACGCGTCGAGGAAGCGGTTGTCGTTAATTGGTCTAAGATGATGAAATTCAAATCTTCATAAATTGGTAAATTTTAGTCTAATCGAGCCTATATTCCGATCCGGTTTTTTCAGGTTATTGGATTTAGAAATGTATAACCGGTTATAACCGGGACAAAAAATAACCGAAAATTGGTTAACCAAAACAAATAAACTGGTTTTCGGTTAAAACCGATAGGCATATTTCCTATTTCATTTCAAATAGTTGCTTAATTTCTCCCTGATATTACCTTCCAGAATTCCACTAGATGATGGCCATAAATTCTCCTGTTTTCTTCAAGTAACAAATGCATCTGATGTTCCCACGTTTATTCTTTCTAACACAATCAATTCGTGACAACTAGTCTGAATATTTGCAATTTTTTGTTACATCTTATGCGTGAAGTTCCTCAGAACCATTTCGCTTCCCATTTAGTACAAGTTATGGAAGTCTTTAAATATTCGTTATTAAAGTTCTCCCCATCATGGATGAGTATGGTATTATTTTGAGTAGAAGGGTGGTAACATGTAGAAAAATGCGATGGCGTAACATGTAATATCTTCAAGCTAAATAGGGGCACCAGACTGCCCTTAACCCTTTAGCGTTCATTGGTTTCACAGTGAAACCACATTGAGCACTTTTTTACTACGCATGGGCGAAACATTGCGTAATTTTTCTTTCATAACTTAAGAGCCAGATATATAGGCTAACTTATATAAAAATTCCAGTTTAATACCGTTAGTATTCAGGAAGATATCTGCATTGAAAGATCTAAATTGCTTTTGATCTCCAAGAAAAACAAAATGATAAGGGTTCTCGCACAAATTGATATTTTTTTAAAATTGAATCTTCGAAAGTAATATTGAATTTTAT
Source organism: Araneus ventricosus (assembly GCA_013235015.1). Taxonomy (NCBI): domain Eukaryota; kingdom Metazoa; phylum Arthropoda; class Arachnida; order Araneae; family Araneidae; genus Araneus; species Araneus ventricosus. Next base: position 2,351 of record BGPR01054468.1, read on the forward strand.
GAATGTTGAATATTCCGAATACCCACGTATACTTCTAAATTAAATACATAATTAAAAATGCATTTCGATGATAACTTATTCGGAGGAAAAATGGCCCGTTACCGTTCTTTGGTTTCACTGTGAAACCCCAAATTTCTTGAAGATAAAAAATGCGTATTTATTTTTACTTTACATATTTAATGATCAGCTACATGTCTAATAATCATTTTTGAAATACATTTATTAATTTTCAGAATGAAACAGGTAGTGAACTTGAAAGGATTAAAGCGAAAATATGGGGTAATAAGAAAACCAGCTTATTTTAATAACTACTTTAACCCTCTGACTGAATAACTCTTTAAAATCACTATTTAGCTGCAAGATTTGCAAACGTGTTTAAATACCGTTGAGCCAAGCGAGTTGTTATTTATATGCAAAGCTTTATTTGTATAATATGACAATATAAAAATACTAAGTAAACATATTAGCTTGTGAAAATCGCAGGATGTAGCAGAAAATAGACTTGCTTCCAATCCCTGGAAATCGAGGGATACGCAGTCAGAAGGTTAATATGAAATCTTAATTTACTGTATAACAAAATAATTTAGGCATTGAAAGCGGAATACAAATAGTAGAAACTATCAAATCTACAAAGGCAACGTATATATTGTTCTGGAAAAATGCTAGAAATGTTCAACTATTTTCAGATATCCTCAACCGATACTCCTCAATCGAAACAAAATTAAGAAGATATTATCTTTAATTACTTTTTAAACCTAGTTGATAGATTATAACCTGTAAAGACAAATTTAAAGGAGTCCACCTCACATCATGAATTTCGCAGTTTTAGGATGAATTTAAATTGTCACATGGACATGCGAAAGGTGGTAGTCAGTTTCATTCATACACTACGTGCCAAGCGGAAACTCATGTTGCATTCTGGCACATCACAGCTTGGAATGTCTTCTGCTTGTTAAGAACTTTTAAACTTCTCTTTCATAAGCACTTATTTACATACAGGGTGTCCACACTTATCGTGAACAATAGCTAATTTCTAAACCGTTAGGGATAGACACATAGTTCCAATTGAAAAAATGCCTTAAATGAAGGGAATAATTATAATACATGTTCTTTGAGTGAATAAATATATTCCTGAAAAAGTTACGAATTCTAACTTTTTATACGGTCCTCCGGTCCTATCAGTCATATTTAGTAAAATATCTTTGACATTCTAACATTTTAAACAAAAAAGTCCCACTCTTCTGCGACTAAAACTGATCGAGTTATGGAGCTTTGAATTTCATGATTTTTAACCAATCAGCGGCCTCGTCGACCAAGTACTGTGCATTGATTGTTGAATCGTCTTCATGACGGCTATTGAAACGGTGTAAAGTGGTCTAAGTCAGTGATATTCAAAGCTCCATAAATCGATCAATTTTAGTCGCAGCAAAGTGGGGCATTTTTTGTTTAAAATCTTAGAGTGTCAAAAAAAATTTTAACACTCTAAGATTTTTAAAAAAAATTTAAATCTAAAAATTTTTTAAAATTTTTTTTTAAAAATAAAAATTTTATTTTTTAAAAATTCATAACTTTTTCAGGAATACATTTATTCACTAAAAACACATATATTATAATTTTTCTCTTCAGTTAAAGCATTTTTTCAATTGGAACTATATGTCTATCCCTGACGGTTTAGAAATTAGCTATTGTTCACGATAAGCTTGGACACCCTGTATACTGCTGGACATAGGCGGCTGGTGCACCAAAAAAGTGGAGGGTCAAAAGAGATGCGAGTGTGTGGGTGGGGCGCCCCTAAAGCTGGTTTTTTTTTTTTTTGGAAAATTGGGCTATATTATTGGATTTTAACGCCATTATTGATTAAATTCTTCGACCTTCTCTAAAAAATTCGGGACACGGCCTCAAAAATCGGAACGGATTACCACCGTAGACTCCCTCCTTCCCATTCAAAGTTCCATTTCAATTCTTATGAAATGATTACATGAGAAAAATATAAAACACTTACCTATTAAGTCGGTTCTTCTTTCTTTAAACTCGTGAATCTATCAATGATGTCGTCACAAAACGGCGTACTCCCAAACACAGAGAAAGCAGGTCAGTTATAAATTTATTTATTTGATATTATACAATATACATCCGTATTATAAATTTGAAGAAAAATAGCCTGCAATTTTTGTTTTTCGCAAATTGTTCTATTACCTTAGTTAAGTCAATATCTATAGTATTTTCGATCTTCAAAGCAGCAAGTGCAAAAGGCCTATCTTGACACATACTATTTCTAAGGTATGATTTTAAAGATCTTAAGCACGAAAAACTTCTCTCACATGATGTAGTTGAGACAGGTATCAAAAGAAGAATTTGGATTAGTTTTGTCAAGTATGGAAATATATCACAGAGTTCCTTTTCAACACGAAAATTGGACCTTTTCCTCAGTTCTGTTATCTCCGTGGATATTTCTGGCAAAGAGTCGGTATATTTTTTACACATTTTCTGAAAAATTTGTATCTCAACCTTTATTTTTTTTATATCAAGATCATATGTTTCAGAGACTTTTTGAATTGATGCATTTTTTATAACTCTTGCTAGCTCGTACTCCTTTTCTTCTCTCGGTATGTGTATTGGGTTTCCCTCCATCATTTTTCGATGGATCATTAATTTTGAACTTCGAAAAGTGAGGGGGCAAGGCCCTTTACTTTTGGAAGTGAGGGGGCAGTTGCCCCCCTTGCCCCCCCCGGACGAGCCGCCTATGCTGCTGGACAACTGCTAAGGACGGATCACAAATTACAATTTAGCCTCACATTAAGCTTCGGCAGAGACCCTGTGCCGAAACATTGGCCACACGAGGGCGCTGTTGCGCGCGCCTCAGCACCTCCAAATGTAAAATGATAGTTGTTGTAATTTTGTATCGTTAACGAATGTAAGCCGCGTCGCGGCAATAACGTCTAATTCATTAAACTATATCATCAAAATACACCGACATGAGTATCCTTTCGTCGTGGTTGTTTTATACTACAAAAACCCCTTTGAATTGCAGGCTAATCTCGTTTAATCGCCACGGACCCAGCCAGATAAAATATTATAACCGCATGTTCGGGCAATTAGAATACAGAATATTTATTGTTCTGGAAAATGCAGAAGATTTTGAAATATCTGAAAGGACAGAAGTGCTCATTTGATGTTGTTAACTAAGAAATGGAAAAACGCATATGAACGAGAGCAGGCACTTTTGCGAAAAGTGCCAATTATTTTCTGTGATTTTTCGCCTTTCTTCGATCTTTCCAATAAAGCGGCCATGCGTAAAATCATCTGAGTGATATCGGGAGACGTACCGAAGATTTCAAGTTCGTCAATTGAATCTGTTCCCGTAAAACTTTCAGCTTGAAACCACAACTCTCAGCATGCGTCAAATCATTTAAATCTCTTATCAGCACCATCATGTGACGAACAGATAGGGAAGGAAAAATCCTACCGGTTTTAAACGAAAACCGTTTTTTTTTTGTTTAGGTTACCAGTTTTTTATTATTTTTTGTCCCGGTTATAGCCGGTTATTTTTTTTAAATCTAATAATCAAGCAGAAAAACCGGATCAGAAAATAAGCTCGATTTTAGGTTCGATAAGACTAAAATTTACCAAGTCACGAAGCTTTGAATTTCATCATCTTAGGCCAATCAACGACCACCGCTTCCTCGAGGCGTCTGTTGGATGATGGATAACTGAAAGAATCTTTATGAACAGAGAAATATTGGCCAATGGATTGATTTCCTGTAAAAACAATATTAATAAAAAAATTGTCTACAAACGGCATTGCTTTTTTTATATAAAAAAAACCCGAAAACCGGTTATTTTAAAAACCTGTTATTTTGAATGGTTATAAACGCCAGGTTAAACCGGAGGTGAAAAAAACCTGAATAACCGAATACCGGTTATTTTCTTAATAACTGCCATCCCTACGAACAGGCGAAGAAAAGAAAATTTGCATAAGCACACCTGTTCTTACAGTATCCTGCACTTTTTCTCATTTTCCACATTTTGCTTTCTTTCATTTAATGGTCGCTATGGATGATTGTGTCATCCATCCATAGCATTTGAACAGCAGTGTAATTTTTTAATACACACAATATCCAAAAGGTCAAATTTGTTTCTACAATTCGTGTTTTGAAACATATCAGAGACAAAATGTGGAATATGCACAGAAGAACGCTAGTAAGGAAAAGAAAGAAAATGATATGAGAATTTCTCATACGAACTTAGGAAATAAATAATATTTTGATATTTTAAAACTTTGCCAAAATTTACGAGATTTTCGTATTTTGCCTAATTTTCTAACTTTCGACAACAGATAGTTGATATCAAGAGTTAATAATTCATTGGTATGAAGCATTCGGTTTTTCAAGGCCATTACTAGTGAGGTTATGATTAAAAAATTGGTAACTCATAGGTAATAAGATGAAAATACTAATTTGAAGTCTAAAGCTGTTTACTTACGATACCCTTGTTTCCTAAAGAATTAAGTATTTATATAGCAAATGACAATAAATATTTACACAAAAGGATTAATATAGAAAATTGCAAAAATATGATTAGAATTTAAGAATTTTTTTACGCATTTATGAATTTACTGGTCTTAGTAAACTTGCAATTATATGAATGAACTTTTGTATTATCTTTTTTCATGCATAATGTTTTTAACCAGTTAACTTATTTATAAAAATATTTCGTGTAAAAATGAAATAAAAATGAAGGACTTTTCATGGAATTCTTAATAAATCGACTTCTATGTTTGTTGCGTGTTCTTCAATGTTTTCAGGCGTTATACTTTTGAAGAGTTTTCACAACGACTAAAATATTGTTCAAGTTGACTCATAAATTATCTTTTTTCTAAAAGTGTCTTTTGAAACAAATTTCTTACCTATTCGACTAAAAGCTGCTTCTGCGAAAAATCTTAATAAATCGATTTCTATATGTTTTCATGTACTTAAAGGTTTTCAGCATTTTGGCTTTTCGAAATTCTTACAACTATTGACATATTGTTGCTTTCATGGTCAAGTTGATTCATCAATAATCTTTCGAAACTAGTTTCATTCCTAACCCAATAGAAACTGCTTCTGCGAAAAAGTTTCTTTCCAATTCGAAACCGAGTGCGAATTATTCCGCAGTAAAAATGTCTTTCTTTGTCGGTAAGGAACGGTTTTAGACAGTTAACTCCTTTAAAATGCCCACTTTGTACCAGAATGTAAATTAGAGAGAATTAAGAAGTTTTCATGGAATTCTTAAAAATAGATTTCTATGCTTGTTGCAAGTTCTTCATTGGCACTTTGCTTTCGGAATGTTTTCGCAACGATTAACGTTTTTGCCATGATAATCACGTTGATTCATCAATAAACTTTTTGGTTTAAAATATTCTTTTGGAATCCCATTAGAAACTGCTTACCTGAAAAATCTTAAGAAATGATTTTTATGTTTTTTCTTCATGTAATTCAAAGCTTTTCAGCATTTTCTCAAGGTACGTGACTACCTTCGGGGCACTTTTTTTAAAATTTTTAAAATTTTGATGAAACATTCGTGTTTTTAATTCAAATGAGTTATAAAACTAAGGATTCTAATGCAGTTTCTTTGGAAATTTTAATGGCTTTCAAAAAATAGGCAATTTTTAGCAAAATATTATTGAAAATTTGCACTCACGCCAAACCTCCTATAACAAATTCTATTGAATATATTTCATTAATTGTTGCACAGTATATAGCCAACATGCTTATCTGTGTTATGAACTAAAAAGATTTTTTATATTTTAATACCTATAAAAGTTTCGGAGATATTCCAAACTTTGTGAACAAACTCGATTAAAAAAATCAGCGATTTTTTTCATTAAAAAGTCATTAAAATAAATAAATATTGGCATAGAGCTTAGATTCTAGTTCAAAACATAGCTAGAAACAAATAAAACATTTTGGCCAAATTTCATTTTAATATCTTAAAAAAATTTTCCAAAATAATGTTTGCCATGAAGAAAAATATCGAGAAACATAATTTCTCAGAAAACGCTTTTAAAGATTTTCATAGAGTGCATAATATGTTGTACTCACCTTAGAATCTTAAAACTCGCCATATTTACAAGACAAGCCCTCTTTTACTTGATTTTGAACGACTTTTTTGTTCTTTTAGCTTTTTAGATTTTTTTCTGAATAATGTTGTGTAGTAGTTAGTGAGTGACGTCTCGATATCTGAATTAGCTTTCTGTCAATTGTCATGTAATTTTTAAGCATCAGTGGATAAATATATATTTCAAAACACGTGAGAACAGGTAACAGTTCAAACTAAATGGAATCGAATTATAAAACTTCAATTTGAGCGCCAAAAAATAATTTTTACTGTTGTAATTACTGTCGTGTTGTATTTTTCTTTAACAAAGTGTCGCCAAAATCCAATAAAATAATAAAAATAAGAATGGAAGCTTAAATCTATATTTTTAGACAATATATTGCTTGAGAATTAAAAAATAGTTGTTCAAACTAATTGTTTGTATTTTTAAGTCTCTTTAAATTGCCACTTCCGGTATCAGAATTGTCACTTCCGTTTTATTATTTATGATATGACTTTACTTGTAATTATAGTAGAAACAAAAATAATGCATTTTTAGATACCTAAATGTATGCCCTATAAAATGAACAAATAAAACAAATTTCGAAAATTTTCAGCAAAAGGAGGAATTTAGGGTAGTCACATACCCTAAAGTTTTTACGAAAATTGACATATTTTTCTCTTGTTATTCATGTTGACTCATCAGTAATCTTTTTCTTAAAAATATCTTCTGAAAATAGTTTCGTCTCTATCTCACTGTACGCTACTACTGCGAAAAAGTTAATTCGGCTTCTTCAAAGTTGTTCAGCTTTTTGCTTTGGGAAAGCTTTTACAACTATTGACATTTTATTGTCTTGATTATCATGTTAAACAACAATAATCCTTTACTTAAAAATATCTCCTGAACTACATTTCATCCCATCCCTATCTGCGAAAAAGTTCCTTCCCTATTCGAAGCAGAGAGCGAATCATAGCACAATAAAATTGTCCTTAATTATCGGTAAGGAGCGTTTTAAATAGTTAACTCTTTTATGAAATGTATTTTGTAAAAGAATAAAAATGTGAATTAAGGAGTTTTTATTGGAATTCTTAATAAACCCATCTCTATATTATTTCATGAACCACAGGAGTTTTTATTGGAATTCTTAATAAACCCATTTCTATATTTTTTCATGCACTACAAAGTTTTTTGGTATTTTGCTTTTGAAAACTTTTTACAGCTATTGAAATATTTTTGCCTTCATAATCACGTTGATTCATCAATAATGTTTTTCTTAAAAATATCTTTTGAAACTAGCTTCATCCCTATTCCATTAGATGATGCTTCTGCGAAAAATCTTAATAAATCGATTTCTACGTTCTGTTTCATGTACTTAAAATTTCTTCGGCAATTTGCTTTCGGAGAGTTTTTATAACTATTGACATATTGTTGCCTTGATAATCATGCTGAATCATCAATAATCTCTTCAATAATAAATTCTTAAATATATTTTTGAAACTAGTTTCATCCTTATTCCACTAGTAGCTGCTTCTGCGAAAAAGTTTCTTCGGTTTCTTCGAAGTTGTTCAGCATTTTGCTTTGGGAAAATTTTTACAACGATTGACATATTGTTGTCTTGATAATCACGTTGACTCATTAGTAATCAATTATTAAAAATATCTTTTGGAACTAGTTTTATCTCTGTTCCACTAAAAGCTGCTTCTGCAAAAAAAGTTTTTCGGTTTCTTCGAAGTTGTTCAGCATTTTGCTTTAGGAAAAATTTTACAACTATTGACA
>BGPR01054469.1:0-10202 GCA_013235015.1 Araneus ventricosus
CCGAAAAGCGGTTGCGATGATGCAAATACGGTAATAACGTCAAAATTAGGAAAATTGGACTTACGGTAGTAATCCAGTGGTCTTAAGGCAGACCTTTTCAAAGCAGATGATCAAAAAATATATAAATATCTTACATAATGTGAGTCAACAATTTAATGTATGAAATCACAACTAAAATGAGAACCGTCTGGCAATGAGTTATTTCTAAGAAGAATAAAAATCTCTTTAACGAGATTTAAGCATGGCTTTCGGCTTTTAGTGAAATTTGGGTTTTTATTTTTTAAACATTGTTTCAAATTGGATGATATGCCCAATTTATTTCGTTTTACCAACGAAACTCTTTTCCGTTGTTGGGAATGATATGTTCAATCTGATTAACGGAACAAAGCAATGCCATTGTGATTTCTTCTTTTCATCAGTCCAATCTTATCACGCTGCAAGGTCTTTGATACTGAAAAGTGAATAGCGACTTGGGAAGTGCACCTTTTCTGAATTTTTGGAGCACTTTTATATTTTATTTCCGTTTCTAGAAAAAATTAATTGAGATAGTTAAAGCTCGCCTAAATATTCTCCTCTAGTACAACATATTAAATACGCATATAATATAAATATTCGGAATCATAAAATTTAAATAATAATTAATAATCCTTCAAAAATGAATAGATAATAATCATTCTAAAATATTAATATTCGTAGCTATAAATAACAATAATTGACATGATGCTTTAGCAAAGTTGTACCATTCAGTTATGAGGATAATTAGATTGCGATTTTTGTGTAATATCATTAATAAATAATCATAGTTTTCCCAATATTCTTGCATTATGATTTCAATTGATGTTCTTTAAAATTAAACATGACTAACCGCCTTCGGTGACCAGCTGTTCGAACATAATATTAATAGCTTGTAGCTATGCTTGCAACTTGGCGAAATAAATTGGCGATGGTAGAGGCTGAGTGACTCTGCCAAAGTTTTATTTTGCGAGGATGATGGGCGCTAGGCGCATATTGACGGATGCTACATAGTAGGGAATGAGGTCGCTTCTCATTGGCTCTCAGCGTCACGTGACTTGGCTTGTTTCTAAATGACGTCGTGAAGCTAAAGAGTACTTACCATTGTTGAAAGTTCGTCTTTTACTTGTTTTATTCTAAAGAAGTATACTTCATTTGCTTGAGACACATCTAAACAATCATAATTAGAAGGTAGTTTTGATTTCTCCAAGACGCGATACTGGAAGACAAAATAATAGTTAAAATCCCTCCTAAGCGCGTTGCTATGGCATCATTAAGAAGCAAGCCAAGTCACGTGACGCTGAGAGCCAATCAGAAGCGACTCCACCCCTACATGTAGGATCCGTAAATATGCGGTGGTGCATGACAATTGATGGCATATCTAGACGTCATATGAAATAAAAATTCTCGAAATCGGCCCAGTGGTTGGGACTGGGAGACTGTCTGAATGTTTTCCCCTTGTACGGTCCGCTAGTTTCGCCAGTTATTTTAAATATAAAGATTAGTTTTATCATATGTTCATTTTATTACATCTGAACTGGGGGCTCTGTCCCCTGCTCGCTAAAGCTCGCCAACCCCCAGTCTCGCTAAAGCTCGCCAAACCTCCGGGGTTTGCTACGCAAACCCTGCTCGCTTCAGTCGCTATAATGAAGACACTGGGTGTCCTAGCACAGTTGTTATAAAATCTTTTATATATATAACACCCCCTGCTCCCTCCGCTCACCAACACCGAAGAATCACGTTGTGATACCAGCTCGCTTGCTGTACAGTTGTCCGTTTCTGCTAGTATTAGGAAATTATAAGTACATTAATCACTGAAAGAAAATTTAAATTGTTTGAAATTGCATCAACTCCTAAAATTAATTTTTCATCAGTTTCTACAATTAAAATCTTCTGGTAGCATAGATATATGTAAATGTTAGAAAGAAATTTGAAAGGTAATATTTATAATTCAAAGATGATTAAAAATCCAAATTATTTTCACCAATCAGAAATCAGTCATTTAAAACTTCTTGGCATACAGTTTTGCCTATTTCTTCAACAGTTTATTTCAACATAACTTCATTCCACCAAAATTTTAAGTTTAAAACTGATAAGATAGCCTTTTCCAAATCTTCAAAATAAATTTTTAAAAATTGCTTTTTCCACCAAAATTTCAAATATACACTCTTTCTTATGAAATATTACACAGAAAAGCTTCCCCACTTGTATACATACTTATTCCAACAATTATTTAGTCAAGAAAGATATAGTGTTCTTCTCAGTGTAGTCATTTGTGTTTTAAATCTCAGAAAATTCTTGATCGTCTCTAGTCGTAGAATTATGTAATCGTCGATGTTGGAAAATAATTGAATATATGTTTATCGAGCTTACCTCTTAGTTTTTCCGAGGCCATCTGTAAAAATTCCAGAATGCGAAGCTCGTTAGCACACATATTGTCATGTAAATGTGATGCATTTCTTAGTGTGATGACATAATTTCGAATATCTCTCTGCTTACAAGATTCACACCTGAGTTTTAAAAATTTATTGTTACAATTAAGCTTCACAACATCATGTGAGACATAGATGGACATTTCTTGGCAAATTTTATAAAAGTCGGCAAATCTCTCATCTGCTTGCTTCCAAGTAACTTTCTCTATCTGCTTTGTCGTCTTCATCTTCATCGTCATCTTTCTTCTTCCCATGCACATGTTCGATTATTGCATCATCATCAAGAGAGAAAGAGAAATTCGCGAATAAAATTGCCTTCAATCACTCAAGCCTGTATCTTCTTCCACCGTAACAGATTTTTTTTTCACAGCTTAAATTTACGATTTAAATTTATTTCAAACGCGTCGTTATTTTGATATAGCCGGTAAACTGAAGGTCGCTTTCGAGAGACCTTATTGTATTTTCCCAAACATTACCTACACAAGAAATTTGAAATGAAATTTGATTAACCTTTAATAGTGTAATTCTCTGTACCGTCTAATTAGAAGACCCCATTCTGTTTTGGGTATGTGTTGTCGAAATGATTCAATTAACAGCCCATAGAACACTTGAGATGTTGATGGATTGCAGCCCATAAGAACACTTGAGATGTTGATGGATTGCAGCCCATAGAACACTTGAGATGTTGATAGATTGCAGTCCATAGAAAACTTGAGAAGTTGATGGATTGCAGCCCATAAGAACACTTAAGATGTTGATGTATTGCAGTCCATAGAAAACTTGAGATGTTGATGGATTGTAGCCCATAGAACACTTGAGATGTTGATGGATTGCCGGTCATTTTTGTATCGAATGATAATGTCTATGAATGACTTAATTTTAGATTATAACCGTAAAAATGCCGTAATACGATGTACGAACTGAGCTCGGAATATGCTGGTAAAGGGTAATACACTTATTTGATATTTTGACAGAAAAGCACACATGTAAAAAAAAATCAACGGGAGGCTGTCTCTCCGAAACGACAGCTGGGATTGAGAGGAGAAGACTTACTTACCTTACTCAACTGTGACTTTCTGTGACTAAAGTAGCTCTATGTGACTATTAACTCTATAGTCTATAGTGACTATTAGTATAGTGTGTCTATGTGACTCTATCTATGTAAAATTCTTCGTGATTTTCACCAACTTTGCAACTCGACTGTGACTAAACCGTAATTCCAAATTCTAAAATTATTGTTGCAATCTTCAACGTCTACCTTTCTCTGTTAAATGAAACTAAAACTAACTCTCTTATGTTATTTGGTTGCGGAGCTATAAGCGTTTAACTTTAGCACGAAATTCGACGTAATTCAACAATTCTTGAGTAATATTTCGCACGATCGATGAATGAATTGCCTTAGTCTGCGTGCGCGGGCATCGGTCGCTGTGACGTCAAAATTGTTCGTGATTTTCACCAACTTTGCATCTCGACTATGATTAAACCGTAATTACATATTCTAAAATTATTTTTGCAATCTTCAATGTCTACCTTCCTCTGTTAAATGAAACTAAAACCAACTCTCTCTGTTATTTGGTTGCGGACCTATAAGCGTTTAACTTTATCAAGAAAAGCGTCATAATTTTTTCCTTTCTCAACACACCATTAGACCACTATGGAGGGACGTAAGTATACGTCAAAAAAAGTCAGCTATATACTTCATGGAATCTTGTCAGGATATAGTATTTGTGTAAAGTTTTTCTTTAATTATGATCAAATGATTCTGGCACTCTGATAACAGTTAGGCGATTTGTTAATAAGAGAGCGGTCTGATTATAGATATTAACTTCCTTCACAAAAGATACTACACTAACATTTGCAATTCCAGACTATTATTGTGCCTGTTATTATATTCCAGACTTTATCCTGCACCGTATTTCAATTTTTTTAGCTATCTGTCGCAGACAGATAGCCAAAGCTAGTCTAACACCATAAACAGATGCGTATAAAATCGATACCATCTGACAGATCCGCCTAGAGTGGGGAGCAGAAAAGGCACAATCCTCGGGCCATTTTATCCATGGCAAAGGGGGCCTGACATGAATTAAACTATATTTTTCTATTTTTTAAAAATCTGATTATAAAACTCACATTTCGTCGCTTAACAAGTAACCCCACCTATCTCAATTTTTTGAATTTTCAAAGAGAAAGGAATTACTCAATTGTTCGCAACCAATAACGAATATTTCTGAATTTTTTTAATATTCGATAAGAACACGAGACCGCGTGTTCCTTCCAGATGACAAAAAAATCAGAAATATTCGTTATTGGTTGAGTAAAACTGAGTAATTCCTTTCTCTTTGAAATTTCAAAAAATTGAGATAGGTGGGGTTGCTTGTTAAACGACAATATTTTCATTGTTTTAAATCGAAATTACAGTAGTTTTGCGAAGTTACCAAAAAATTAAGTCAGATTTTCGCAACAATACGTGACGTGATCGGATAACCGGAAGAAAAATTGATTAGTTAATAGTCATAATTCTCAAGGGGGCCCACAAGCCAATCGGGGGGGGGGGATATGTCAGTACTTTGTCCCGGGGCCCGAATCGAATCTCTATAGGCCTGCTATCTGTAGAATCACTGTTACAAGGGTCAGGGCAAAAGATGAGACGGTTACCCGTCTTGCCACTCAAGATGCATATATGAGAAGCTGGGGATTTCGCGAAGCCAATACGGTGAAGATCTTTCTGCAAATGATCATTGGTTGGTTTGATTGTTATTTTTTTTTTTTTTTTTGGCACAAGAGCCAGCTAAGTTGCTCCAGACAAACGGTTAAACTAATGATAATTACCAGTTCCTATTCGAAAACTCAAAACATTTATGTGGTAAATAAGTAGCATTTTTGTGCAGTGATCTCAAATAAAGTGCACATAACTTTTGTTCTAGTTGTTCAATTTCGAAGGAAATTGTTTTAAATGGAGTTACAAAATGCCATATAATAATCTGTAAAAAAAAATTCTGAATGCTTTCCGAAATTTCAATTTTACTGATTACTATTGCACACACATTTTTGCGATTTTCATCGACTAAACATAATTTGAGACGGAATGTTACAATTCCTAAAATATGACCTCTTGATGTCTACTAACAACTCTCTGAATTTGTCACCGGAGTATCTAGATACTCTGTATTTTGCAGGAAGCAATAACCAGTCAACTCGCAATCTGTAATTTTACCACTAGAGAAAAAGACATTTCGTAGGCCTTCAGGTCTTTTTTGTCCAATATTGCGAATATGCTACTTCAGGGGGTGAATCTGACTTTACAAGCAGATACCACATATTTTTAAAAAGGCTACAGGATTTGGAGGCTTCTCTTTCTCATGATAAGCAGTGGCATCACTAAGGTACCATACTAAAACACTCTTCTGTTTCTTACCACTGTCTTACGATCGTCACAATAGAGATAATTTTAAACAGTGTATAGAGAAAATGAGAAGCGATGACTTCAAAAAGTATACAGAAGAAATTAAAACAAATATCGAACTCAGTTGGTGAATTTACAAAATTACAGCTGAGTCTCATTATCGTCAATTCCGTTTCAACGACAAAATCGATCTGAATTCAGCAAAAGTCATAAATCTAAAAAATGCACTCTCTAGTTTTCTTTGTGGTTAGGTATTAGTTAGCTGGGTATTAGTTTCACTATTTGAAGGCGCTATGTCAAGCGGTCACATGACACACGGCTGACCGTATTGCTGAAGACTCCTAGGTAATTAGACAGCTGCGTAACGAATCTAACTGTCAATCTTTCTTTAGTATTTTTTATGATTTTTCTTTTGAACATTATCTCCAACAAAAGGAGGACACGCATAAATTGAAGCTAAAAAATATCATAAATAAAAGAAACTTTTAATTCATTGCAACAATAATACAGAATACACTATAATATGATAAATGCATAATAAAAACATTTGTAGCATAATTTATTGAGCAATTTTCGAGCAAGGACAGAACTTACAAAAGGAGGACGGTCGGTCACTTTACTATTTATATAATAGAATACAAAAAATAAAAAGAAACAGAAGAATTAAACAATAGCGATAACAATACACCTTTTTGCGCGCCCAAACGCAGCAGCATCCAGTGATTGCATCCACAATACTGTCCAACAATTAATCAACAATTCACTATAGAGTTAAACTACAATAAACTAGCTGCATGGCCCGGCGTTGCACGGGCAATCTTGAATAATGGTATATTCCCGAGAGAAGAGAAGTGAGATCACGTGAGACCTTGGGATCCATATTTTTTCATATGCCCGGCTCCGTTTTTTTTCAACAAATATTGTCACTTACTTTCCTCAACAAATGTAAATATACTTTCAAATCTAGTCTTTTTGTTACTCATTTTCATATGCCCGCCTCCGTTTTATTTTTTTACACATATTGTCGCTAACGTAAACGTTACGTTCCCGCCAAAACGTAAAAAATCCTTTGAAAGTTTTTTCCCCCTACAAATATTGTCACTAAGCTTCCCCAAAAAACATAAATATGTTTTGAATCCTCGCTTGTAGGATTAAAACTTTCAGTTCTAGCCTTTTTACTATCTTAAAGAAGTTTGGTTTGAATGAAAACGAGAGAATTCTTATGCTTATAAATTAAAACAGATGAGATGACATTTGTTTTGCAAAAGAATAAATAAATTTTCTGTCAAGGTTACGACTAAAAGTCTATATCGCTATTGTTTAATTCTTCTGTATTTTTTTTTCCTTTTTTAGTATTCTATTATCTATTTTTTGTATTTTATTAGAAGTTGCTGCATATGCGCCATTCTATCTAATACAAAAAGTTGAATTAATTTTTAATATCTTTTGCTAAATCATATTAATTATTACTGTAAATATTTATATATACGACTGTTTTATAATTACGACTGAAAGGAAAAGAGTTGTTGTTTCAAAGGATGTGATTGAAGAGCAGCTAAGTGAGGTCGTTTAATGTTAAACTGGCTCATAAAGATGGACTAATCGCTGCTGAAGCAGACTTATAAACATAGAACAGCAAAGCCTCAAGTGCAGGCGTCATGAGTCTTATATGAAGGTGGGTTTCATGAGATGTCTCAAACTTTTTTAAAGAAATCTTTCTTATTTTTACTTTAAAGATGCATTTCAATGCAGTTTTACTATAAAAAAAATTAAATAGGCGTTGTTGATTAGTTTACTTTCTGTATAACTTCCATTTTTCATTTCGAAATACAGTATATCATGAAATATATTGAGTTCAATAAATGTTACGGGGATTTTACATTAAAATTGTTCACTCTTTTCCATCTCCTCTTATCCCTTATTTGTAATCCCCTTTACTTAATTGAGATTCTACAGTAACTTTTTAAGAATTAACAGAAATTCTCTTTTTGCTTATGATTTGGTTTTTTAATTAGCGCTTATCATGTCATCTCTTGGCCTGCTTAGTATAATTCACTAGCCATGCTGGTCTCAAAATCAGCTTGATGACTCGGTTTGTTTAATGCAATGATTCGCCTTTGATAATGGCTCAGGAAATGACCCAGACGGTTTTGGTCTTTTTTAACGCTTTTCACGTTATGAGTCTCATGGCCTACCTGTTATAATTCACTAGTCATGCTGGTTCGAAAATCAGTTTGATGACCCGATTTGTTTAATGCAGTGATTCGCCTTTGATAAGGTTTTAGGAAATGACCCAAACAGTCGACGTGAATTTAATATCAAAAAGTTATTCATTCGTTTGGAAACCTACCTACAGCATACTCTCTGTTTTACTGTTGCTAACAAGTGTATTGTACTTTGAATGTCACATTCGCAGATTAAATTCCTTAAAAAAAAACGCAATTACTTTGATTTTCAGCAAAACAAGTAGTAAAGGTCTCGGTAAAATCCTCTCTAAATTGTTTGAATAAAAATTGCGCCATATGTGTTTTGAAGGTAAAGTATGATTGCACCTCATGTCGGCCTTAGCGGAGACAACGGAATGCTAAGGTTTAAATTTTTTTTCCAGTAAATATTACACTAGATTTCTACTTTTTCGCATCTGTTGACAAGAATATCCAGGGGAAAACAGTTACGCTGGCTGCAGCTTTAAAGCTGTTCGACGCTGTGAAAGGTTGAATTAAGGAAGTTCAATGTATTAAAAGCTAACTTATCTCATTTGAAAAATAAAGTTCTATGCTCCGGAGATTAGTATAAAGAAAGATTAAATTTATCTTTCCGAAAACTGAAATAAAATCCGCCTTCGCACTTGAAAGCTTATTTTTAAAAGCGAGCTGAAGACGATACAAGTTGAAAAGCTGAGAAGTGGCGATAAATAGCCCGAGCGAAGATAAAGGGAGGAAGAATCCTTTGCGATGCATTCCATCAACACGCCAAACCGAAACAAAATGTAACTGCTTGGCGATAGGAGTTATCGCTTCTGTCTTGGCACGGAAAAAGAGCTCATGTTGTTAATGTTAACAGTAAAGATTAAATGGAATCTAAAACAAAACTACTCCATATTAACAGATCGATAGCGAAAACATCGTTCATTTTAGCTTTGGATGTAGAATTGGTTTTGCCCAGCCCCTATAAGCACAGTTATCAAGATTATTTTAAGCTGTGTTGATACCAGGTTTTGCTGTATCAGGTACAAGTTGATACTGATACGCGCTTGTTCCTGATACTTTTACTTGATACTTTTGTATCTGATACAGCCGCTCCCTTCCTGTCGGTACGGAACTGGGTAGTCGGCAATCGGATATTGATACGAGATTTCTGCCTTGGCGATGCTAGAGCATGTGTTATGTGTGTGTTTTAAACTGCCTATATATATTATTTCTTATTATTACCTGGAATAAAATTATTTCTAACGCATTTTTTTACCTTTTCTTGCAATGTCTATTAAGTATATAATATTGGCGGGATTTTCTATGATTAAATAAATATATATTGCTTTAAGCATTTCTTTAATCGAAACAAATAAGTAACTCAAACAACAGAATTATTATTAGTAAAATAAATTGACGATAAAAATTAAAGGCTGAACATGAATAGAATTTTCAGAATTTAACGATTTAAAAAATATAATTACACAGAAAAGATTTATATTTTAAAATGTAAATATGCGAAGAAATACTTAAAAACAAAATGAAAATAAAACTGTTTTTATCAGTCTTTTAAGTTTTAGAAAAGTCTTTACTTTTTAAAAACGCTTTAAGAAATAATGTACAAAATTAAAATTAGCAACTAAAGCTAAAGGTAACGAACAATTTTGGAAGAGATGGAGATAATAGTTTTTAAAGCTAAATGTCTATTAATATATGAGTTTAATATGAACAACTTAAAACAAAAAACATGAAATTTCTCTTTAATTAAGAAAAGAGGAAAGTAGGTATATTAACAAAAGTTTAACATTGAGAACATACAAGGTACAACAACAAAAGAGTTAAAGAGAGAGATAAAAATAATTCAATAATTATAGTTTTAAAAAACTAATTTTTATACTTTGTCAGAAGATAATCTTGTTTTTTTGTCATTTAAGATCAGTACCACTATCGAACAAATGAGTTCTCATGGAACGAATGTCACAATCATGCAAAAATGTTTTCTGCCAATTTTTTTAATACAGAAAATTGTACCTCTCTTCTCGCCAGTATTTTACTCGTTCTTTAATAAGGAAGTACCTACCTACTTCGGGGATCATTCTCGATCGAGATGTTCCTACAAGCGTGTATGATGCTGAAATCCTACCGTATCTTTTCCACAAAATTAAT
>BGPR01054470.1:0-10201 GCA_013235015.1 Araneus ventricosus
TAAATGTTTTTATTTTAACAAAAATGTATGATGTCACACTTCTTGTTACCCCCTCCCCCCGTCACAGTTTCACGACCCCCCCTCCAAGCGTGACATCATTTGTGGACGGCCCCAAAGGCCCCAAATATGATCTGGTACGAAAACATGCATTATCCGCACAGTTTTTCTAAAAAAGAATGAATACACGAGTTTTTCCTCGACTATTTGGGTTCCGTAGAGCTGAAAAAGTCACTGTTTACTTAATATTCAGCAAAATAAATAAAGTAAATGCTTTTTTTGTTTGTTAGAACATGGTTCACTTGACGGTTATGAAAATTTTTAAAGCCCTAAATCACTAACACCTTACAGCCATACTTCAAAATTAAAATCTAGTTTTATACGTGATAATTTAAATGCAGTTTACAATAATCTTTTTCTTGAAGTACGGGTCGCGAATAAAAAATATGTTGTATAACAAAATCTAAAAGCACAACTTAGCTGGTTTCACAGGATGCGGTTTCAACACCATTATCATCGGAGATTGCACAAAGCGTTCAACAAAAACAATAAATATGTATAAATAAAAGTAAAATAGTTTGTATTCAATAGAAATTCAAACTACTGAACAGATTTTCTTCAAATTCTACTCACAAATGCTATGAAGAATAAGGAAAGATTTAGTGAAGGTTTCGTCACAATTAAATAAAGAATGGATTTTTTATGAATTGAAAATTATGTTTCCATACTACTGTATGATTATAGATACTTAAATCATTTTATTCATTTGCTTTTGAGGTGTCACTCACGATGTTTAATTAAATTTATATCATTTTGACGTAGACTTACGTCTCTCCATAGTGGTCTAATGGAAAGGACAAAAATATGATGCTTTTCGTGGTATTTTTAAACGCTTATAGATCCGTAACCAAATAACACAGGGAGCTGGTTTTAGTTTCATTTAACAAAGAAAGGTTGACATTGAAGATTGAGAAAAGAATTTTAGAATTTGGAATTACGGTTTAGTCACAGTCGAGCTGCAAAGTTGGTGAAAATCACTAAAAATTTTGATGACGTCACAGCGGCCAATGCGCGCGCACGCACGCAAACTAAGGCAATTCAGTCATCGATCTGAAATTCACGCGAAATAAAACTCAATAATTGTTGAAATATGTCGAATTTCGCGCTAAAGTTAAACGCTTATAGCTCCGCAACCAAATAACACAGAGAGTTGGTTTTAGTTTCATTTAACAAACAATGGTAGACATTGAAGATTGCAAAATGAAGTTTAGAATTTGGAATTACGGTTCAGTCACAGTCAAGTTGCAAAGTTGGTGGAAATCACGAAGAATTTTACATAGATAGTCACATAGTCGCACTAGAATAATAGTCACTATAGAGTATAGAGTTAATAGTCACATAGAGCTACTTTAGTCACAGAAAGTCACAGTTGAGTAAGGTAAGTAAGTCTACGTCCCTCAATCCCAACGCCGTTTCGCAGAGACAGCCTCCCGTCGAATTTTTTTTAAAAAAATCATTAATAACTTAAGAAAAAGTTAACTTTCAGTCCTTTTTTTAAGCGTTTGGTACAGCCTCTAAATTTTTCGAGAAGCTACGAGATTTAAAAATCGTTTGGTAAAAGTGATATGCATATTTTAATTAAAAATAAAATACCAAGTGATAAGAGGATTTTGTGTATTACAATACATAAAAGTATTTTTACATTAAAATACTATACATATTTTTGCGTTTATTTAAGTGCGCGTCGGCATTATTTTAGTAAAAAAACAAAATGGAAAAAGTCATCTCCGAAAAAGCTGAAGGATACAAGCAAATACAAATTGTATCTTCAACGAAAAATTTGAATAAAGTACTTTTTTCTTCCGGTAATACTTAAAAACAGATTTTGTCAGACAAAACAAATTAGGGCTTGTTTAAATACATATTTTCTATTTCGAAACACGAAACACTTTCAGAGCGGCCATCCCTCTGAGCGACCAATTTTTCTTAGAAAGAAGGTTGGCCGCTGTAGAGAGATTTCACTGTAAAGACAATTCATCTTAGTGATATTTCTGATCGAATTTATTCTGATCTCTCCTAATAAAAGAAAACTGCATCTGCACTTTATTAGATTGACGGGTGAACACCCTAA
Organism: Araneus ventricosus; assembly: GCA_013235015.1. Taxonomy (NCBI): domain Eukaryota; kingdom Metazoa; phylum Arthropoda; class Arachnida; order Araneae; family Araneidae; genus Araneus; species Araneus ventricosus. The sequence continues at coordinate 2,129 of BGPR01054470.1, forward strand.
AGGTATGCTACTAATATGCCAACTTTCATCCCGAACTGAATTTCCCAAATCGTGCCCTCCCCTTGTCAGAGGCATAATACAAACATCATCAAAAAACAACATTTTAGAGGCACTACGATGCTAATGAAAGAAAAATAGAAGAGGAGAGAAACTCGTCTTTTTTCTACACGAGACTACATTTGCAGCGGCTTTTGCATATCGTACATTTATAAAACAAAGTACGGCAAAAAAACCAAAGTGAATTATCAAACAAAAAACTATGAACAAGTTTGTACTTGATAAGCTGGGCACTGGCTTGTTTTGGGTTATTCTTTCGAAGACTTTCAATTCTCTTGGGATTTTTCGGGTCACGAGGGGTCAAATTTTTGGACGAAAATCAGGCCCCTTACAGAAAAAAATCCCAGTTATTGAATCCCTGTCTGCAGGTGACCCTTGAAGAAGTCTGCAGGCAGGAATCTTTCCTTTAATTTTTCCATTTTATTAGCAGTTTCTCCTTTTTTCTAGAGGTCTTAACCCTTTAACCGAGGGTACTTTCTTATATATGTGGTTTATAAACCACATATATTAAAGGGTAAGGAAGCAAAGTATTACTTAGTTGCTCACTGTTTTTTAAAACTTTTGTATACCGTCTAATGATATACAAAACTGTTTAGTTACTGTTTTTCGACTGGTTTTACTAATGCCAAACAAATTCAAAACTTCGCGTAGCTACAAATAAAACCATGGTATACAAAAAGGATCATGTTTACCAAAACAAAGAATTCATTGTCCGTTCTACAGCTAATCAATTCAAGAAATCGACGTTTCTCAACAACCATCGCAATTTGTTGATATAAATAGTTTACAAACACTTCAAGATCATAAAAAAAAATTTTATGCGTCGAAGAAAACTGACAAGGGCATTCTTGTCCTCTTAAAAATAAAAATAATTGCTGATTTTTTCATAGCTGTGAAGATACGCGTATTTTCTCCCGTGTTCAGACTTACTTCAATAACGATTGATTTTGTGCTAGAAATGTTTTATCTCTGCGAATACCGTTTAAGAAAATTTTCAGAAAAAATAATAATAACACAACGTTTATTAGTTACAGTGTTTGTGACAGTTATTCCTTAAATCAAGGTTTCATAAAATTTGAGTCAAACAGACGAGTGCTTGAAGGAAATGTTTCTGATATATTCTTGAATTCTAACCAGCAAAAATTATACACAAAATTCTTCTGATTGTAAAAATTTAATAAAAATTTATAAAGCAATGGTATAAAATAAAATTTTATTTTACTTTATTATTCGAAAATATTCTTATTATTGATTCAAAATTTATTTATTATCGATTACTACACATTAGTACACGTTTGGTAACGAATACTAACATGATAATGTTTTTAAGATGACATTTTTTTAAAAAAGAATTTGAAAATTTTGGGATGCACGAGTTCATGAAGAAAATGTTTCTGATATATTCTCGAATTCTAACCAGCAAAAATAATAAACAAAATTCTTCTGATTGTAAAAATTCAATAAAAACCTATCAAGAAACGGTATAAAATTAAATTTTATTTTACTTTATTATTCGTAAATATTATTATTATTGATTCAAAATTTACTTATTATCGATTACTGCACATTAGTACACGTTTGGTAGCGAATACTAACATGATAATGTTTTAAGGATGACATTTAAAAAAAAGGTTGTAAATTTTGTGATGCGTTACTTACAGAATGCGACGAACGCTCTACAAGGTAGATCGTTGTGCCTAGAACTATCAAAATTCGTACGTAGTTACGTTTTCAGTAGTAAGTGCTCACAAAAAAAGCGTTTTTCAAAATTTAAATTATGTATTTAATTAAATAAAAATTAATCGAAATTTTAACGTTTACCCTCAATAACTTTGGATCATATTATTCCACAAAAAATTATTGTTACCACCTTTAAATTAATAATGAAACCAATTTTATTTTCGTGCAATTTTTTTCTTTAATTTCAATGAAATTTTGAAATTTTTTAAACACTACTTGTTTTTTAAATTAATAATGAAGCCAATTTCACTATGAAATTTTCAAATTTTTTAAAACACTACTTGGTCTTTAAACAAGTGACAAAATAATTTTTATACGATGAAACATATTATTGCATAAAAATTATTTAACCACCACTTTTAAATGTATACAGTGATAACAATTTAATTTCCGTGCAATTTTCTTTCTTTAAATTTCAATAATGTTTTCAAATATTTTTAAACACTACTTGTAACGATGCTTTTTATTGTCGTAATTATATTAAAATCAATATCATTATTTCTTCAAATCTTTCAGTCACGTGCTTTCATCACTGTTAACGTTATGATAAAAAAAAAATGACGGGAGGCTATCTTTTCAAACAGCTGCTAATGTTAAAGGCGTAGGACTACTTTACTCGCGTGACTCTTTTGTTTCTCGAAGTTTCTCAGTTTAAGTAAGTTTTTTTTGTAACTTCTGTTGTTACCGTTATCTCTCAAATAAGACATTAGGTATGTTTTTAACATATGTAGTTACCGAGATATAGAGGATCTCCCATACCAAGTTTTGTGGCGTTTTGGCGCGTGAATCAATTTCTTTCCTGAGACCCCAATGGGGGGAACGTAGTCCAACGTTAAAAATTAAAAAATGCTTTCTTTCGAGATTAACTTCAACGCAGAGTTTTCACTTTCACTTTTATAAACATGATAATATTTTTAGGCTGTCATTCTTCCATGATGTAAAAATCGTTACGAACGGAATGCGATGGCGGATGCAATCAAGCATGAGGAAGACAAGACAGAAGAATCAAGCCAAAGACATTATAATGCTACAATGTTGAGGAATACATGCTAGAATTCTTTTTGTTTCTTCTGTGGGAACGAGCGCAAAAATTCAAAATGACCTGCGTTGAGTTGGTTTTAAGTAGAGTTTGAGTTTCAGCATGAATAGGGAAGATTTCACTAGAAGGAAACAGATTATAAGTATTTTTAAAGTTCCTTACTAATTGTTTTTAATCCAGTTTTCGCAATTAGTTTTCATTTGAGTGATGGTAAACAAAATATAATTCATTGGAATTTTTATGAAATTACATGTTTATATTTAGAGTGTTTGACTATTTACATGCATCCAATATTTTTTTCCCTTTCAAGTACTTAATTTTTGAATTGAATATTTAGAAGGAAAGTCGTTATCTTAAATGTTATAAATTCTATTTGAATTAATTATCTTTTGAATATATGATAAAATGTTAATTTTGCATTATTTTTACTCAGACAAAATGAAATTAATTGTTAAAAATAAAGTTATACAAAAAGAAAGTTCATTTCAATCGATTAATGAGTTAATTAATTCATATTATTAATTTAGAATACTTTTGTTTTCTTTAAAAGGTTTTTTTCTTAAGATTTGAATTTGTGGTGCCTGCCGTCAACTGATTCATCAGTTCTGTTTTTCATGCATTTTTACTTTCTCGTACACGAAGTACACAAAGAGAAAGTATTGTAATCGTCAAAAATTCGAACTCGAGATTTTGACGAATCTCCACGTTTTAGACCTCCCTGAGTCCGAAAAACACAATTTTGGAATTATGTCTGTCTGTGTGTCTGTCTGTGAACACGATAACTCGAAAACTATTAGAGCTACGGGGATGAAATTTGGTATGTGGTCTTTAAACATAATTTGTAGGTTTCTGTCAAATTTTGGACAAAATCCGTCAACGGGAAGTCTGTCTGTCTGTATGACCGCGGTCATGTTAACATTATAACTCAAAAACTTTAATAGCTAGATGGATAAAATTTGGAACACAGTTTTATCATCATGAATGTAGGCCTGTATAAAATTTTGGGCCAAATCCCTCAAAGGGTTGACTGTCTGTCGGTCTGTATAATCGCATCTCCAACGAATCCGTTTTCTCCACGCGCATGCGTACTGGACGCAATCTTCTGTGCACGATATTTATTGACTCCTGCTTGGCGCTTTTTTTAATCCGATTCTCCAAGCGCATGCGTACTGGTAGCAATCTGTGCACGCGGGAGGATTATGTGACTTTGTCCTTGAACCAGTAAGAGTAGAAATCGGAACGCATCTCTTTGAATTTGATTCTTTATCTAAATATTTTCTGATAGTCATTGGATCCTGGGTTACAATAGGTTCGATTTTTTTTATCCACGCGTGGGGAGGGGAAACAGCACCTTTTTCGAGAAGTATACGAGAAAGTTTAGGGGAGACCACTCTCGCTGGTTTTATTTCTTAAACACTCTGCCAATGTGCATGACATTTTATACTAAAACTTTCATAAATAAATCTGTGATAATCACGGGTTAAAAGTCCGTCTTAGACGGACACAAATCTTCTAGTTTTCAATAGTGACTATTCAACTAATTTCAACTATCCAGGACATTAACACAATTCTTAGCCGAATCAGAATGTAAAACCACATTTATTTAGAATTAACTGGGAATAATTTCAAAAATAACCAATTAAGTTTATTAAAAAAATAGCAGTGATCTGATACATCTCAAAAATATAAAGACACTAAACCAAAGACAGCACGGAGAAATGGGGCGCTATGAATGAACCCATAACGAGGTTCACAACCCATGTGCTCGGTTGCAGCTGGTCCAGAAAGAAATAAAGACGTCTCTATTAAGTCGACGATTCGATTCCGATGTGCAGAATCACGATTTATGAGAAGAAATAACAGCGCAAGCTACAAAAGAAACGATTGTCTTCAGAATCTAATGTTTGTTTCAAAGCACGTGGCAAATCACGGGCGGAAATTGTTTTATTACACAGGAGAAATTCCACTGTACAAATTATTTACATAGCTTTAAAATAAATAGTCTGGAGGGAGGAATAAGAGTAAATTTACTGATAGAGAAATCATGTTTTAAACAGAGCAATTGCGCATTCCTCTAGGATTTATCGGGTTAATTGAGGTACTGTGAGACACATTTCAAAAATTAATTTAACCCTTTAGCGTTCACTATTTTCGCAGTGAAACCACACATTGAGCATTTTTGTACTGCGCATGGGCGAAACGTAGCGAAATTTTTCTTTCATAACTTAAAAGCAGATATATAGGGCAACTTATATAAAAATTCCAGTTCATTACCGTTAGTATTCACAAAGTTATCGGCATTGCAAGAGCTAAATTGCTTTTGATTTCGAAGACAAACAAAATGATGAGTATCCGTGCACAAATTGATATTTTTTAAAAAATTGAATCTTCGAAAGTAATATTGAATTTTATGAAGGTTGAATATCCTAAATACTCTTACGTTTACTTATAAATTAAATGCATACTTTAAATTGCATTTCGATGATAACTTATTCGGAGGAAAAATAGTCCGTTACCGTTCCTTGGTTTCATTGTGAAACCACAAATTTCTTGAAAATAAAAAATACCAAATTTTTTTCGTTTACATATTTATTTTATTTTTTTCGTTTACATGTTTAATACTCAATTTTGAAATAAAATTAGTGAAACATGTAGTGAACTTGAAAGGATTAAAAAAACCTAATAATGCTACAAATAAGGGTTTTTTTTTAGATGAAAGAGCAAAAGAAAAAAGGTTTTTTTTCAGATAGGTAACGCGGCGTTACGGCGTTCTAAATTTGCTACAGCGAGATAATTCCGCACGTACTGGTCGGCACAAGCCGATGCGCGTTTTCTGATCGCCTTTTTCAGTTTTTCTTGAATATCTCAACAAATATTCAGTTTTCACACTACATGCGAATTAAAAAATTAAAGAGCGTAAAATTCCCAACAAATACATGCTATTATTTTTCTTCTAGCTTTAATATTTTCGCAGATACTGTTCAGCAACGGATTCCGAGACTACCACTTTTGCATGATTTTACACCGGAAAGGGGTGTCAGGCAATGAGACATATGAGCGCATTTCTGGAGTTCTTTGTTAGATCACGCTCAGTAAAATGTAAACATCACCCTTCCATTCTTCACTTTGCCCCTATTTTGATGAAAATATCTCCGCCCGGCGCATGCGCAAAAGCGCGGAGGGTTTCCGAATCCGTTGCTAAACAATAATGGCTCTGAAAAATGGGAGATTTTCAATAATTTACGGCCACCTAGACCACCGTAACGGCTCGTTTCCTATCTGAAAAAAAAAATTGAAATGCGCTCTCATTTAAAAAATAAAAAATCGTAGTTGTAACATTTCTTTTTCACTTTTATTATTAAAGTTCTCTTTTTCTTTTTTTATTAATTGTGTCCCACAATTCTCAAGGAATTTTTTATTATTCATGATGAAGAAACCCGACCACAGCGGATATGCGGGCAATTTAAAATCAATCGAGCGAAAGCCCGCTAAGACAAGACAAATCAAGAAGATAAGACAGAGCCTTTCAGACCGACCGACTCTTACAGTTCTCAACAGCACCAACAAAATACAAAACAGAATTTAAGTACTAATAAGTGAGAATTAAATAATAATAAGTGAGAATTTAGAAAGCATGAAATCTACGAATACAACAGAATTTAGACAATATAACAACTCATACACAAAAAGAAAAAAGTCGAGAAAATATAAAAGTAATAGTATGATTTAAAGAATTAAAAATAAATAGAAATAATAACATAAGATATAAAATAATAATAACAGCGTAAAATCTAATTAAAATATGAATGAATATAATATAGATAATACAATAAAGGTAAATAAAAAATAAGATGATAGTAATATAAATAAAAGATAATTAAAAATAATGTTAATAATAATAAGATTTAACATATATATATGATACGTTATCATAGTGAACTACTTATTTATCAATAAAAAGCGAGCAAATCCGGATCATTTTATTCGAAACAGAAGCATTTTTTTAAACCACACTATAAAAAACTGGGAATCACTGTGTGTGTGGTTACTTAATGAATGATACATCCCCCCTAAAAATCTATACTTATAAAAAGGCAATGTTTGTGTGCGCGCGATGTCCAGACGAATCTATCGCACTGACAATCATGAAATTTGGCACATACGTAGTCTTAATGGTGACTCAATGCATCTCGAAGCCGCAATTTCAAAATTTAATCTAGAAAATTTTTTATTTAATGTTTTGTGTTGTTTTGGTTGATTTTTCGCTCTAATTTCTCAATAAAATGGTTTTGAATAATTGTACAAAAAAATAGACACAACATCGAAAAGAGCACGCGATTTCCGTTCTAATGAAGTTAGTTTTGAATTTTTAACGTAATTAACTGAATTTTGAGAATTATTTTAAAAATAGTCAGTTTCACAATCGAAATTTTATTTTTGTTTCTAAATTTGCTGCATTCGACGTTCTAATAACACTATTATTTTCATTTTTTTTTTCAGCTTATAACTGCAACGGTTCTGTCGGACATAAAACAAGAAGGGTTAAAATATCTTTTCCCTTTTTTTTAAATTAATTTTTTCCTCGTCACTTGAAAGATATTTTTATCTAGCGAGCTTCCTCCCGCGACATTTTTCCGGAACGTTGCTGGCAATTTCATTGGCTGACGGTAAAGACCGCAGGTGACGTCATAACCTTCAATTGAATGACTTCGATTATTATTTTCGACAGTATCTTAACGTGTTTATTTGTCTCGCATATTTTGGGTGCTGTATAATAATGATTTTCACGTTGCAAATTTTTAATATTGTTTCGGATTAACGTACTCTGCACTGTTTTCCTACAGTTAAATGTCATTATCGCGAAGAAAAATAAGCGGGGAAATCATTAATGTATATCTTTTTTTAAAGTTTATTTTCAAAACTTTTTCGTGTCATTGTGGACGTTTTTTTATTTATTTATTTATTTTCATTTTGTTGAAGTCCTGATTCCACGGGCAACGCCATGCGTGTACTGCTAGTTTATCAATAAAAAGCGAGAAAATCCGGAACATTTTATTCAAAACAGAAACATTTTTTTAAAACCAAAATATTAAAAACTGGGAATGACTGCGTGTGTGTTTACTTAATGCATGATTCATCCCCCCAAAAAATAAATAAATAAAACTTATTGAAAGCAAACGAACCAAGGGTAGATCAATTTATTATTTGTTTCCCGCCTTCCACTTCTAATCATTGCA
>BGPR01054471.1:0-10201 GCA_013235015.1 Araneus ventricosus
AAAAATCTCCGCACTTTTCTAATTTACACATTTTTTAATTTCCCTAGAAATTCTAGACGAACTTCTCTTGAGCTCTGACCATGTGAGAAATATTCATGAACTGACATTTTACAAGGAAAGTTCAGCCACGAATTTTCTTGTTTTTTCACATTTAGTGATATTGACGAGGAAAAAACATGATTTCAGTTCATCCAGTTTCTCAGAAAGCAGATAGATTTGAAACTTTCATCAATCCTTTTGTTTTCTGTTTGGAATACTCACATGCATTTTCGTAAAAATGTAATTAATATTTCATCACTTATATTCGTGTCCGTTTAAGCAACACTTTTCGAATGTGTTGGAGTTAGGGTTGACAAATCTTCCTTCTTCATCAGTTTTTCGAGGCAGAAAGTAAGTTTATTTATCTTTTCTTTCTTCTGCTTTTGTTCTAAAAGCATATTGCATATTTCTTTCTTCTGCTTTTGTTCTAAAAGCATATTATTACCATCGTCTTTCAATCTGCTATATTTCTGGTCGCAGGGGAACCATAATTTGACTGGAGTCGGTTCCTCTGCAGGAAAATATCCTATTTTTGAATTTTAGAATCCTTGCTGGGGATGATCCTTTATAAAGTCCAACTACCGGATTCTTTTTTCACATTTTATTTCTATTTTTATGTTGACTTTGTCCTGTGATAGTTTTTTTTATTTTGTTTGTAAATTTTTGAATTATAATTCGGAATATACATTTTGAAAAAACTAAAACATCGCATTTTCTAAACGTAGTGCAATTTTTCTGTCATAATTTCAAAGCAAGATATATAAGGCAGTATATATAAATATTTCAATTGAATATTGCAAAGATTTCGAAATATAGGCATTCAAGCGAGTTAAATTTCTTTTTTTCTCTAGGAGAAACATTATGATGAAAACTTGTTCCACAAATTGGATATTTTTTAAACTTGATCTTCAAATAGTAATCGTTGAACTTGAATTTGTGAACTGAATTTATAATTAAGGTATATAAAGTAAATAAGGGTATTCAGCATTTAAACAAATCAAAAGAATTATTTGAAGATTCACGTTTAAAAACCTCAATGTGAGAAAAACTCATCATTTAGCTTTTCTTAAATAGAAATTAAAATTCAGCGCAAAATAATGCCAATATCTTTCTGAATATTAAAGGTACCCTTTTGTAATTTTCATACAAGTTGCCCTATATATCTGGCTTTGAAATTATGAAAGGAAAATTATGTTAAATGATGCATATGTCCAATTAAAAATTTTACCTCAAATCCACATATTTCCTCGAATATTCTTTGCATTAACATTAAAATTTATTATTAAATTCCGCTTATGTGTTATTATGTGTTCTGTGTGTTTCGTATAGTTTGGGGAAAACTCTACATGTTATAAGCAAAAAGCATGCGGAAACCTGGTATATTAAAAAAAATATTTACATATTCCCAAATCTAAGTGTGATTTCACGAAAACGCATTAGATATTGCTGACAACAAGCAAATCCATTGACGGAAGTTTCGAATCATTATCTGCTTGTTGGGACACGGAGTAAGCCAAAATCAATTTCCCTTTGAGCAACTTCTGGTCGGTCACCTAAATGCCCTCGGGACCGAATCTTCGCCGTAAAATGCGAATTCAAGAATACTATTTATTTAAAAGATTATGCAACTTTTATTAATAAAATCGTCATTATTTCCACCTCAACTTCCTGCATTCTTTCACACAAGAACATCCATTTTATAGACCTTTAGAATGATGGACATTACTGTAACTACGAGGGCGGTCCGATAATAAAGGTAGAAGGCGAAATTACACTGACAATTATAATTCTGGAAAATATTTAATGCATTGCAAAAAAACTATATACTTTTGTTTATTTCTCGGCATAATCCCGTAAACTTCGCTACACTCGTTTGAACATCACTTCATAGTACTGCTGTTTGTCAAGTTGCTTCAAGTATTCCAGAACGGTATTTTGCAAATTCTTCTGATCCTCAAAGCATTTTTTCGAAATTAATTTCTTTGAAAGTGAATAAATGAAAATCATAGGGGGCTAAATCTGGACGATCGGGGGGATGTTGCTGGACCTCCCATTTCCGTTGTTCCAATCACGCTTTGGTTTGCAAAAAGATTAACTCCTTCAAAAGATTAACTCCTTCACGTAATCGTCCTCGCCTTTTCTTTTTCATGGCCGTATGAAATTTTTGGAGAGTTTTGGTGGGAAAATGATTTGCAAAAAAAAACCGTTTTGGAATACTTGAAGCAACTTGAAAAACAGCAGTACCATGAAGTGATGTCCAAACGAGTGTCGCGCTGGGATAAATGTCTCAACATTTACGAAAGTTATGTCGAAAAATAAACAAAAGTATGTATTTTTTTGTGAAATGTATTTAATAGTTTCGAGAATTATATCTGTCAGAGTAATTTCGCCCTGTATCTTTATTATCGGACCTCCCTCGTACATCTGACAAAAATAAAACCTTCTCTCTACAAGATTATAATTTGTAACTTTATAATAACAAGCAGTGGCGTAGCTAGTCACTATGCCGCCCCTGCACCTGTTTAGGGCTCTTAGGATATTAAACTCATCACTGTCACTAATTGTACAAGCACTACTTCAGTGTTCGCAATGCTTTAACACTCTCTATAGTACTGCTAGTTGATTTTACGTTCGATCTGCGCAACTGCAACTACTCGGGTTAGTTTAATTTTAGTTGCATTAACATCTCGTTTTGAAGCAACACGAGGGCTATTTTTGTAAGGCCCTCGTCATTTTGAACCGCTGTCAGATGACGATGCTGATTTATCTTGGACTAAAGCTCACTCGGGCTATTTTGGAAATATGGAGGCAGATTGTTTTGCTGTACAAGCAATTGAGATATCATCTAATGTTTTGACATAGAAATATCCAATATCACATCTTAAAAGGATCCTCCAAAAATATCTGTTGTCTAAGTGTCAGAACATTCGGACCGATGGCGATACGGGTAGATCGACTTATGTAATGGCTCCAAAAGTTTCTTTCAAACCACTTCACTGGAATAGAGGGGAAATTTTATTTTTAGCCAACCACGGTCCATTTCCACTATACTTTCGTCTTTTCAAGTTGGCCTTCCTCGCCATTTTGTAGTTGTGGCGAAATTGGTACGTCATTGCACTATGCTACATCATGCATATTTACTCTTTCATGGCATATGGAGCCTTTTGACGTACAACTTCAAGATAAATGGTTTAAGAATGTAGTCAATAACCGACTTTCAAGGAAAAGGATTAAATTGATCATCAAGCATAATCATGAATATGAATTCCTGTTCAATCCAAATTCATAGAGGCAATAACTAATGACTCTAGTGGCAACAACAAAATGATCAAGCGTGATTCATATTGGCAACAACTAATGTTTCTAGTGGGAACAACTAATTGTTATAGTGTAATTCATAGTGGCAACAAATACATTTTTTAGTGGCAACAACTAATTATTGTAGTTTGATCTGATTATGTTACAGACTGAATAGTGAAAAAAATAAATTTATACACTGAACAATTGTTTTTTAAAAATAAGACTGATATTGGGAAACAGCTTGAACAGATAGAACTGCTTGAACTTATATTATGTATAGGTTTTTGTTTTGATAGTGTTTAAGTTTCTTTTATTATAAGCCGCCTACGGCCACCAGCTTGTGGGCCAGAATATGATTTCAATTGAATCTTGCATCACTTTATATTCACGTCTGCTTTAACAACGTAATTTCAAACTTCAGATTCTGGTTGTGAATGGCCTTGAATCTGTTCTGCTCATTGTCTACTTAAATGTCCGAAACATAGAGTCAAATAACTGACCATGCCATGTAACATCTTATTGCACGTTGCCGGCGCCATCTCCACTTTCTTATTTCTCTTGCAAAATACGTAGTATCTCAGAGAGCTTGGTTTACAGATTCCATAAAGATTTTAATGAAATAAAATATGAAAACAAAATGTATTAAGATATTACTTCAAATTTCAGCAATAAAAGAGAATCACACAATTCAATATTTGTTTAAACAATGAAAACGGTTTGAATTGCGTTGCAACAATGAAAAGTATTATTGTAAATTATGCCAAAAATTATTTTTCAAAGGCTATTAAAATTAGAGAAAAATTACACGGCAATTTAATTGATATCATTGAAAAGGTAATTGTTTGCACTTTCAGATGGTGAAAAAATGATTTTTGTGCCGTAATTTATTCGGAAGTTATTAAGGAAAAACGCCAAATTTTCCCTTAATTTTCAATTAACTAAACTTCTAATTGAAATTTCCAAAAAGGGCTCCGATGTGCACATTCCCACCTTCCAAGGTATGTTTGTGCCAACTTTCGTCGCTGTAAGTCCGGTGGTCTGCCCTGTAGAGTAGGGTGCATCGCTCTTCTATGGAGAAAAAAAATTATTATTAATCAAAACCTACCTATGCGGAAAAGATGTTCTATGGTATGGCGATTAAGAGAAAAATTTAAAAAAAATTAAATTCAAAATTTAATACCGCCGCAAGGGGGTTGAGTTTTCGAAAAAAATTTAAAAATACTGAATTTTGATTATACGATTTAAAAAAAATATTATTATTAATGAAAACCTACTTATGCGGAAAAGATGTTCTATTGTATGGATATTAAGAGAAAAATAATAAAAAAAAATTTAAATTCTAAATTTAATACTACCGAAAGGTGGTTGAATTTTCAAAAAAAAAATTGGAAAAATGCTTAATTTTGATTATTGATTATACGATTTTTGATTCGAAATAATTGCTTTTTCTGCAATATAAATAACCAGAATTGATGATTAATGAGTAGTGAGTACTAAGTAGTGAGTAGTACAATGTACATTGCAACATTTTGCGACTCAGCTCCCCCTCCCCACACCGTCAAATCAGTTCGTTTAAACAACTAGAGCAGTAGGTAAAGACTTTGCGTGCTTTCAGAATTCTTCGAAGGGCTAATTCGCTTATGTGATTTCTGTCGTCAGCTACATTGATATCAGGTCATTTTCTGGATGGCCAACTAATCAGTTTCTTTTAATAACAGGGTCTATGACACCCTTCAAATCATTCGAGAAATAACGCGATAGAACGATTGATTGATGCAAATGCTGTGCCTTATAGATTCATTATGGTTTCGTTTTGATCTTGAACCACATACACGCATAGACTTTTGCGATGAATGTCGTTAATGCCAATAAAGCCTCGGATGAATTTTCGTGAGCTACATTGAACCTGAGAATTCTGTTCGTGATTCTAAGCCTCCTTGAGTGGCAAACTTTTCCAGGATTTATATTCGACAGACTTTCTCTGCAATGTCAGTAGTTTATGACTTCACAAATTTCCATTAAGTACAGTTGATCAGTACTTAAGACTTTCTTGTTAGTCACTTCACATAGCGTGTATTCTATTGGCGTGGATGAAACTACAGACAGCTTCTCGCATCCGGCCAACGATTTTCTTATTTCGCCAGTCAGGCTTCTGGGTCCAGTTGTGGTTATATCCATGTGCGCGAAAAGATGACGTAGTGGAAGCTCGTTGGCGTGTAACTGGAACACAAACCATTGTAGTGGACGATTCAGGATGAGTTCCATGTTACTTATAATACCTCCTTTTACACCTGTGTTGACAAATGTTCCGTCGCAACCAACTTTGTTACATCTATGTCATTGTCAACGCATAACAAAAAAACTATATATGTTATTTCCAATAATTTGCGCTCTCCCGAAATTTACAGACACGTGGCCGATGTACTCAGAGCCAGGTTCTTTTACCAAGCTTATGTGTTCTTCTATTATGACTTTTCTTCTGTTGTCTTCCATTGATAGAGTCCTGTCTTTTCGCCCATCTGAGTATAAACCAAACTGGTCATGGTCATAATCTTTTATGACCTGAGACAATAGAGTGGTTCTTGCCTTTGTATCTCCCACCCCGAATTTTATTTCTGTCAACAGCGTTCAAAACATTGCCTTCTGAGATAATGCCCACATCTTGAAGCGCAGCTGACACGATGGCAGCGCCTGCTCGATAGGAAATACCAAATCGGTCCAATGTTCTAACTGCAGCTAAAACTTTTGTCACTACAGGTGTGATTGTGGGGAAGAGTCCATGAAGTACCACTTCCGACTTATGGAGGGGTGGGAGGATAATGCAGGAGACAGAAAAAAATGGGATTGCCTACTGCTCTAGTTGTTTAACCGAACTGCTTTGACGGTGTGGGGAGTGGGAGCTGAGTCACAAAATGTTGCAATGTACATTATACTACTCACTACTTAGTACTCACTACTCATTAATCATCACTTTTGGTTATTTATATTGCAGAAAAAACAATTATTTCGAATCTAAAATTGTATATCAATAATCAAAATTAAGTATTTTTCCAATTTTTTTTTGAAAATTCAACCCCCTTGCGGCGGTATTAAATTTTGAATTTAATTTTTTTTATTATTTTTCTCTAAATCTCCATACCACACAACATCTTTTCCGCATAAGTAGGTTTTGATTAATAATAATATTTTTTTAAAATCGTATATTCAAAATTCAGTATTTTTCCATTTTTTCGAAAATTCAACCCCCTTGCGGCGGTATTAAATTTTGAATTTAATTTTTTAATTATTTTTCTCTTAATCACCATACCATAGAACATCTTTTCTGCATAGGTAGGTCTTGAAATTCTTAAAAAAAAATTTTCGATCCACCCTACTGTAGAGCGCAAACACACACACGAACACACAGACACATTATCCTTTATTATTAGTATAGATTCATTTATTATTGATATTTTTAATTTAAATGCTGCACATTTTTGGAAATTGTAAATTGTTTTGTAAATTTTGTTTCTCAATAAAGTGGTTCGAGCTTTTGGTTGTTGGGGGGGGGGCATCTCTGATTGTGGTGTTAATGCTTTATCCACCCTGTGCCCGTGTAAAACCGATGAGGTGTCTCTAGTAATCACAGGTATTCAGGGTGGCTTTAGATCAGATGACGAGGACGACACTGAGCACCAAACCACTGATCAAAATTACGAGGTCAGTTCCGAATTAGCCCTAGTGTCGCTTAAATATGGAACGATGATATAACTAAATTATACTACGGAATCCTGCAACGTATTTTTCTCAAATTCATCCTCTGATAAGTGCTCAAAAGTAAATTAATCGATTCAATTATAGTTATATTCTGAGGGTATTAAAATACTGCATTGGCAACGAGAGCACACAAGTGTATGAAATTTCGAATTCCTAACGTATCAGGAAGAGGGTTAAAAATTGATTATGATATTCCATCTTTGTAAACGTGTAAAAATGTCAAGCCAAACCAGCGGGAGTGGTCTCCCTAAACTTTCTCTTATACTCCTAACACATGTAGAGAAAAAAATAAGCTAACAGACAGTAAAGCGAACAAGAACCTCTAACACAGAGGAGAAAAAAATAAGCGAAACGTCATACCACGATTTTCGAAGGTCGTCCAACGCGGAAGTGGAATTAGAAGCAGGAGTGGTTACAAATAGGGCTGGGTGTCAGATAAAGAAAACGAAATTTGCAATTTGAACGCCCTTTTTCAACGATTGTCACAAATATTGGACACAAATCTACCATTAAGGTAAGAAGTCCACATTAAAAAATTACTTTGATAAATAAATTTTGTTAAGAAGTTATTGTGTTCAAATTACGCGATTATACAGACAGACAGACAATCAACTCTTTGACAGATTTGGTCCAAAGCTTGACACAGACCTACATTCCTGATGATAAAAATGTGTAACAAATTTTATCCACCTAGCTATTTAAGTTTGTGAGTAATCTCGTTCACATTAACACGGACATACAGGTAGACAGACTCCCCGCTGACGGATTTTGTCCAAAATTTCATAGAAACCTAAAAATTATGTGTAAAGACCGCATACCAAATATCATCCCAGTTGCTTTAATAGTTATTGAGTTCACAGACAGACATAATTCCAAAATTGCATTTTCTGGAATCGGGGAGGTCTAAAACGTGGAGATTCCGCAAAATTTCGAGTTCGAATTTTTTGACGATTACAATACTGTTACAAAAATCTTTCTATGGGTGTATGGTGTAAACAGTCCAACACGCAGGATAATGGAGAATGAAGGTGTATTCACAATGTGCAGGAAAACACATAGCACAGGTAAAAGGAAACAATAGATCTTACACAGATTAGCAACGTAAACAGACAGCAATTCACAGGTAATAACAGTTCAGCACTTCGAGCTTTAGCAACACAGTCAGTAAATCACTAATATCAAGAATAACAGCACTTTCAATAGCGCTCAGCGCACCGGCTTCCTAGCTCGCATTGCAGACGAAACTCCAAAGTTGTTCCACTGGATCAACACTCACCGCTCCTTTATCCAAGACCGGCCCTTATATACTTTCCCCGACAGGCCGTGACGTCACATGGAGTCTTCTCGTACATTCAAGCGTGTTTTCTTTACTAATAGAGATATCGAGAAAAGGGTCGCATTTTCTGGAATCGTCGATTTGTTGCCAAGTCGCCAAAATGGTCGCCAAGGTTAGGAGTCCAGACCTGGCTGCTGTCAGTCATCCCACACTTACCTCTGTAAAACTCTCTTCCCAACCATAAGAAGATAATGATATACATGGTTACAGAATAGATAAATCACAAGTTTTTCGCATGTAGCAAGGGTCTGTGGTAGCTTGTGATTTATCTATTCTGTAAACATTATACTACTCTGTGAAAAAATTGTATTGAAGAGATTGAGAATTAAATTACATATTGTTAGGCACAGGAAGCGAGTTTGCCAATATCACTTGTTAGTCTAGTAAAGTAGAGACAGGCAGCTTGAGTAACACTAGTTATGAAGAGCTGCCGGATAATAAGCTAAAAGCGTCCTGGCTTATTGCATGCAGTAGAATTTCTATGAGATAGAGCATTTCTTATTGTTTTCAGAAATGACGAATCGTATAAGTTAAAACAGACATTTATTTAGACGACCACATTTAAGAACATATTTACAGATCACCAAATTTCTATTTAACAGGGTCCATTTAACTTGTCCTACATCTTATAGGTACAGTACCAGCAGCATCTTACATAGCACTGAAGTCTCTCCGAGAAGAGAATGCTTATAGGACCTACAGGCCGTACCCTTAAGATGACATATTAGAGGCAAGTATTATAGTGTTATACTCTGCTAATAATCAGTAGATCTACATATCAGCAGCGAGAATGGAATAGACAACGTCATTCCGATTAAATAGCTGCTAAATATGGATGTCAAGTGAAGTGACTAGCTCAAAGAAATGCCGTAAATATCTTAAAGAAAGAATGCTTCGAATCTTAGAGTAAAGGTACGAGAGACAATTTACAAAAGATGCAAGTTTCGTAGCTTAAAATGCAGAATTTCCTAACACATATTAATACGAAACACTTGTTTTATGATTTTATCCCGATGATTTCACGAAAACTCTACGTTCTCTCTTATGTTTTATTTAGAGTAATTTTTGATGGCGCTATCTGTTTACAGTATATAGAACTGCATTTCGCGTATGCGCAGTAAAACATTATTTACTATAAGTGCTCAAATTTCCAGTAATATTCAAATTTTTGAATTCAAGTTTTAATACAATGTTTCTTTTACGTATTGTCAAGTATTTCGTAAGTTTCGTAGAATTCGAAAGAAAACTCTGCATGTTATAATCAAAAAACATGCGGGGTTTGAAATTTTCAATTTAATACCGATTTTTACTTATATTCTGATAAATATTTTTACTGTCTCACTTTGGGTACTAGTAATACTCCTGAAGCTTTTTAAAATGACACCAGAATCAACCTCGTAGCTAAACGCGTTTCCACATTACACATTACTTTACATAAAGCTGATTCATAACAATCACGCGCATGCGCCTACGCTGGTACAATGACGTCACAAGCAAAACAAATACCATACGACAAACTCTTACACATATGATCTGTCCGTTGTGTGGTCAACCATTCTTTTCTCATTATTAGTCTCGTAGTTATTAGCGATTCAAATCTAACGATATTTTGTGACACAAGAAAGTTCGACCGACTATCACTGTAACGAGATGAAGGACGTTTTCATGTCAAAAAACAGCAACCTGACACACACGAAAAAGAAATTATTGTTATAATGTAATTAAATGGATGTTAATATAATCAAACTAATCTAAACCAAAGGAGAGCGC